>PVKN010000702.1:34828-67073 GCA_004027915.1 Capromys pilorides | reverse complement strand
TGCATGATTCCCATTTTCTTGTATGGTAGCATCTCCTGTATTTGTTCCAGGTGGACTCGGGACCTGAGATTGCATTTTGCTTCTGTCTGTATCATTCTGTTTGGTGCAGAACTTTGGGGAAGTTATGCTGTTAGCGCCTACTGGAATTTGGGTCCAGATCCACCTCCTGCCTCAGCCTCCCAAGTGCTGGGATTACAGGTGTGTGCCACCACGCCCAGCCTAAGATCCACCAATCTTGATCCCACCCAGATGTGCCTGGCTGTGTCTGGATGCTGTGCTCAGCTTCTTCCTGCTGCAGCTTTTGGATGAGAGCCTGCTGTGCTCCTTTGGCAAGATGCTCAGCTCCTGGCTTAGCTGGTAGGGTCTGACCCCCAGCCTCTCCGCAGGGAATTTTGCTGCAGGGCTCCACAGCAGATGCTGGAGCTGGGTTCTGGGTGGGGTAGAAGTTCCAGTGATGCAGGGGTGCAGGCCTAGTGTTCCTGCCTATGTGCCTGCCAGTCACAAGCTGTGGATGGGGGCAGGGTTCCGGTGGCGGTGCAGGGTCCACAGGCCAAGAGGTCCTGCCTCTGGAGTCTGTGATTGATTCAAGTCTAATACTGGAATTGAGGGTGTGAGTGCAACACCCGCCCTAACGCAAGTAGCCTATGTACAATATAAGGGACAGAAAGGGTCCCTGTCTCTCCTCTCTTGTTGCTTCTGCTGTCTTCCCACTGCCATGGACATCATTGTAGCCCCTCTGCCATGCGTCACTCTTCCTTGGATCCAGCTGACTAAAAACTGCAAATTGTGAGCTAAATCAACCTTTCCTTCTTTAACTTTGGGTGCCGGGTGTTTTGTCTCAGCAATGAGTAAGTAACTAAGACACCCACAGGTCCATCTTTTCTTTTGTTTGGAATATCTTTGCCTCGTATTTACTTTCCTTGACTGTCTGTGCCACTGTCTTCCCATTAGACAAAGTAGGCCACTCCTGGTCCTCACAGACTGCCCTTGCACCAGAGAATTCCTTGTCAACTTGTTGACAGGGAGGAGTCTACCCACTGGTTCTCTCCTACATGGAAGTAGGTAGCTTGGGTTTTTGTTTGGTCATGCTGTGTTGAGCCAAGGGGGAAGCCATGATGGCTACCAGCCCATTCTCTGCCAGGTAACTGGACTGTGACAGGTCTGTCAGAGCTCTGTGAGGGCCAGACAGAGCCAGACCTTTGGGAACCCCTGGGAAGACTTGGGGTTCTAGGTATGCAAACTCACCCCTCCACACTCCTGGGCGAAGCTGGAAGCTGGAGGGTCTCCCCCTGGTCATAGGGCACTGCATCAGGGGCAGTGTTTCCTGCCATAAGCGTACTCAGCCTCTGCTCCAGCTTTGGTGAGCTGTTTCATGTTCTTCTACGGTGCAGGAACCTGGTTTATTTTTTTCTTTCTTTCTTATTTTTACAGAAGAAATTTGTTCATGAATTGCTACTAAATCTGTGTCTTATGGGGACACAGAGGATCCAGGCTTCCTTTCACCATATTCTTGATGCCATTCTATCAGGCTCTTTTTTGTGTATGGCTGGGGCATCACTGGGGTATTGAACCAGGGCCTCGCACAAACTAAGCAAATTCTCTACCACTGCACTGCATTTCCAGTCCTGTTTTCATGTTTGCATCTTGAAACAGAATCTTGCTAAGTTGTCCAAACTGGGCTCCAGCTTGTGACCTGCCTGCCTCAGCCTCCTGAGTAGCTGAGTTCACAGCAAGGGGTCACCATACCTGACTCACATTGATCTGAGTCTCCAGGTGAAGGACATTTCTAATCAGCATATTGGCATGACGCAGCTTTCACTCACATTCAGTTAAGCCCTGATGCTTGGCTCAGGGAGTTTTGTCAGTATAGGATGTCCAAGTGCCACTGTCGGGACACCGAATGATGCGGAGGGGCTCCGAGCACACAGGGATCCATTCATTGGGCCACCCCCACTGGTCACATGACCAGAGACAAGTCACTACACAAGTCCAGTCATGGGTCCCTGTTAGAGTTTGCGTCTAGATGACCCCCCAGAGCCTCATGCAGTCATGGAGTGGGCTTCTAGAGCTGGTGACTGATTAATGGTCCAAAGCTGAGACTACGGGTGTGAGTACTACACCCACCCTGGGACTACCCCCGCCTGCACATTGCACAAGGGAACGAGGGGGGCTTGCTCTCTGCTGCTCCTCCCTTTTGCTCTTGCTGCTTTTCCTGTTGCTGCAGCCGTGAATTGTTGCGCTCTGCCATGTGTCTCTCTGCCTTGGAACCAGCTGAGTGTGGACTGAAACTTCCACAAATTGTGAGCTAAATAAACCTTTCCTTCCTTCATTTTTTAGGGTTGGGGGTTTTGTCCCAGCAACAAAGAAAAGTAACGGAGACAGTCCGCATCTGTAAGTCAGGGGTGGCTGTCCCCTTCTCGGCTGCCTCACAGAGTCAGAGGCATCTGAGCTAATGAGAAAACAGGCAGATGTGACAATGTGATGTAACCAAGTTCGAAGCCTGGTCCTAATGAGTTCTTCATCACACAGAGCTCACATTGTAGCACTAACACTATTTTGATTTTTGTTGTCTCACATTCACCACGCACTTCTGCTAAGTTTACAGAACATGTATTTATAGCAGGTGATTCATAAAACTGTTCTGTTGGCTGGGGACATAGCTTGATGGTCTAAGTGCCTGCCTGGCAGGTGTAAGGACCTGGGTTCGATCTCTGGTACCTCATACCGGGCTGACCCTGAAACTAGGGGTGGTGGCACACGTCTGTAATCCCAGCACTGGGAACGCTGAGACAGAAGAGTAACTATGAGTCCAAGCTGCATAGTGAGACCCTGTACCAAATAAATGAAAGATATTAAAAAAAAAAAAACAACCCTGCTTCACTTGGGCCATAGTATTTGCTTCTGGGCTTTATGATAATTGAATATCACAAGACATTTTTCATGCCCCAAATACTTGAAACTTGGGACTAAACATGGACCTATAGTCTCATGTCTCTGTGGAAATTGATTTGTCTAATTACACCATTATTTTGAATCAAACTGTGGTCCCTGTGACTGATGGGCATCAACCACTGGCCTTCAGTGTTTACCTTCAGGAGCACGAAGAGAAGATTTGTGCTGTGAAAGTACAGCTGGGCTAAAGGTGTTCGATTATTAGCTGTTGGATTTATAACATTTTTAAACTGCATCTGAGAGTAGTTTAACATTTGTTTATAGTGTAGGAGGAGAGAAAGAAAATGCGCTACGGCTGCCACAAGATAGATACCCTGTTGTGTCTGTTCCATTTATTGCTATGTCCTAAGCACACTGCTGAGAGAAGACAAGTCAACAGCTGAAGACGGAACCAGCAGCAATGAAGAAGAAAGGTGTACATGGCAGGCAGCCTTTCCCAGGCTCCGAGGGATGAGGGCTCAGATTCTGAAGGCTGTATTCATTCATTCATTCATTCATTATTCATTCATTCATTCATTCACTTATCCATTTCTCAAGCTGGTGCTTGACAGAACCAATGAGCAACAAATGTTTATGAAATTTTCAGACCACAGAATGGTGTTATGGAAATTTCAAAAGCAGAGAGTGCTACCGCAGTGTGAGAGTGAAGTGAAGTCTCCCCAAGAAAGCGAATAGGACCTTGAAGGACCAGTAGAGCTGGTGCACAGTTAGGTTTGATCAGAGAAACAAATGCTAGGAATGAAATAGAACGTGAGGTTGATTTAGGGACATAATTGCAGGAGCTAGTTAAAAAGCTTATGTTTATCTACTGCTTGCTTCTTTGAAAAAAAAATCAGAGAGAAAGAGAGACAGAGACAGAGAGAGACAGAGAGAGAGACAGAAAGAGAAATAAATGGACAGAGACAGTTACAGAGACACAGAGAGAGAGATTGAGAAGGAGAGACTGCTGCTTCACTTCTGTCTTGCCAACTTTATGCCAGGTCAGATGGCCCAGGAGCTCAGGGAACACTTCCTGCAGGTCACATACTGTTCTAGGCCTCAAGGAAACAGATGAATAGAGCAGAATCCCTGCCCTTGTGACACTAACCTTCCAGCAATGGAAACAGAGAACTAAAAAGTAGATAAAATCAGGCTGAGGTTGCACTTTTGGAAAAGCAGAGCAAATGCAAGGGGGTGTTCATTTTAGAAAAGGCGGCCAGGAAACAGTCATCCCCAAGGATATTAAACTGAGTACTCCTTAGGTACCTAGTATGAACGGAGCATTTAATGGTATGAGATGGGATGACTGGATGATTCTAAGGAGAGAAAGAGAAAGAAACATCCAATGCCTGAGGTCTAGAGTGGAAGCACAGGGGCCTTTAGCAGAGAGCCCAGGAGTAGCTGGCACAGGGCGGGACAGAGAACACCCAAGAGAGGGGCTGCACAAGGAAGAGGGGGCAGGTGGCTTCAATGCAGCCAAGAGGCCCAGTGAGCTCTGGCTGGAGGCTGACTGTGGTGCCTGGCAGCGTGGGCTTAACACCGTGTCCCTTTATAGACCCGACAGTACATGGAAAGGCACAGCGCAGTTTTGCTGCAGGACGAATGGGGCTGGAATCTCAGGAATACCCCTTCCATTTCCACTCTGCCCCTCCCGCCCCAGGGCCCTGAGACTCCTCCCAGGACCTCAGGAACGCAGTCCGAAACCAAAGATGTGAGCGACCTCTCTGTTTACACTCAATGAATTGTTCCAGAACAGTCAAGACCCTAGCTCCAAGCCATGTGAGTAGTTATGAAAATCCCAGGTTGCAGTTAGTCTTTATTTGGCAGCAAGCAAGTCTGTTGTCAGGTCGTCTTATCATACTGTTTGCTGAGGACACTGGTTACCATGGCAGGTAGAAACATCAAAATATTTTCTTTTTATTTAATTAATTAATTAATTAATTAATGTATTTATTTTGTATTATGGCCAGCTCAGCCTGCCCAGGGGGTGGGGCTGGCACAGCATGTGGTGCCGGGGATTGAACTATGGTCCCTGCAGTTGCCTAAGCTTTCCTAAGCAGGTGCTTTAGACTGCTGAACCATTTCGCCAGCTCTGAAACATCAATTTTTTTTTTTTTTAAGTATTTTTCACCTTTGTGGCTCTGTGGAAAGGAGACAATATGAGTGCACATGACTGGACTATTGCTTAGCCATTTGCATATTCTCTTCCCATCTCCTGTGGTCAGCGCTGCTGGTCATTGGGGAAGTTCCACGCTTTTTGGTCCTAGGTAATGAGATGGGACATGCTACCACCTTTGAAATGGCATCCATCCTCACCAGCACAGTCGTTCACACTTACCACCGGCCTTGTCCCAGTGCTCATCTGTAGCCCTTACCCAAGCCCCATGACAAGCCAGGCTCATCCAGGGCCACTTTCTGCTCGTCTCCCACAGGGCCGTATCATGAAGGAGTTGGGTTCCAATCCCAATGCAAGACTGCTTGATTGCAAAGCCCGGTTGTGTTCCTTACAGATGCGCGGCCCTGGGCGAGTTACTTAACCTTTCCAGACTTTATTTTCACAAGCCATATGAACTGTTTTGCAGACTGAAAATCACCACACAAAGCTAAGAGCGGACACCAGTCACAAACCAGGCTCTTCATCCCCCCAGGCGTGGTCACCCCAGCCTGTGGTCTGGGGGATCCTCTAGTCTCCTCTCCAGTTTGAAGGAGCCAGGTGGGATGGGAGAACTGTCCTGGACCTCACCTTGCTGTTGTTCTTGCTTTAGGACCCATGCTCCAAGCTGAAGGATCCTTCTCAGATGCTGCTGAGAGAAGACAAGTCAGCAGCTGAGGACGGAACCAGCAGTGATGAAGAAGAAAGGTGTACATGGCAGGCAGCCTTTCCCAGGCTCCGAGGGATGAGGGCTCAGCTTCTGAAGACTGTATTCATTCATTCATTCATTCATTCATTCATTCATTCATTCGTTCTTTCGTTTGTTCGTTCGTTCATTCATTCATTCATTCACTCATCCATTTTTCAAGTAGTTAACACTGCCTTTTGCATCATGCTTAGGGAGGAAACAGACATATCTTGCACGTCTTCGGTACAGCTATGGGTTTGGCGTTAACTTATTTAATTGTTACCCCAACCCAAGGAGCTCATTTGATAGTTTAAGAACCTAGAGCTTCATGATCAGGTCTGTCCTAGTTACTTTTTACTCATTGATGGGACAAATACCTGACACCCAAAATGAAGGAAGGAAAGGTTTATGTAGCTCACAGTTATTGGAGGTTTCGGTCCATATTCGTCTGGCTCTAAGGCAGAGAGGCACATGGCAGAGAGCAGCAGTTCATGGCAGCAGAACAGCAACAATATGGTGACAGAGGCAACGAAACAACCAGGAGAGCAGAGAGCAACAGCAAGCATCTGTCTCTCTGCCTCTATTTATATCCCATTCAGGCTCTCTGCCTCAGCCTATCTGCCTTAGGCCACGCCCATAATCCTAGAAGGACTCAGACCCATAATCCCATCCGTACTAAAACACATAATCCAGTGGATCATGAGTCAAGACTCAAACTCTAGAAGTCCCCACCCCATGATTGCATGAGGCTTTGGGGGGACAACTAGACATAAACCATAACAAGGTCCAAGATTCTGGACTGGTCCAAAATCTTTGGTTCTCTAGTTGGGGACATATGGGAGCTTTGTCACCCAGCGGAAGTCTTCATCTGCATCACCTGTTGTTCAGGCCTGTCACTATAACAAGTTCCTTCAAGCGTGAGTGCTTTCATCTCGGGGATGCAGTGCCTTGTGCTTGGCCCGGCCGGGCTGTGCTGGGCCTCAGTGTACCCGGCTGCCGCCTGAAGGCCAGGTGTGCCTGTTCTGCCACAGTGAGAGCCCGTTTGTTTCCTGTGCTGTCTCACTCTGGGAGCCCAGCTAAGGGACTGGTCCCTGCCTGGGGCACTTTGTTGTCATCATAAAGGAAGGGGCGCAGAACTGGTGGAAGCATGCCATGCCCTTCACAGCTTGCTGCGTTCACAGCGGTGCTCGCCTTAACACCCATGACCCATGGGACCAAAGCTGCTATCAATGGGTAGAGAATAATACACTCTCCTGGATTCAGTCAGCTGAGCCGATTCAATAAAATAGCGCAGAAACAACATTCACCCTCTTGTATTAAGCACCCACTAAAGGAGGTGGGCAGTATTTCCTATGGCATCCCGTGCAATTATAGCTAAAATGTCTTGTCACATTGCTTTTAGAAACACTGATAACACGCACCTCAGCCCACTAACCCCGCTGGAGCACCAGTCCTCCTCCCCTGCAGTGGCTGGGATGCAATCAGGGTGTCAGCAGGCCTTCCTAGCCCTGGGATCTTTGCTGACTGTGACCCTTTATCTTCGAAGGTCGGCAGTGCTCCTCAAGGAGGAAAGTGACTCACAGCCGCCACTGGGCTCCTCCCTGAAGGAGAAGGTCCCCAAGATCCAGGGTTTATGGGAGGACTGGCAAAGCCAGACAGCCCGACTGCAAGCCCAGGTAGGATGGGGGCGGGGGACGCTGGCCTGAAGAGAAACTCAATCCTCTGTGCAGAGCTCAGCTGGGGGGGGCAGGCATTGGGGGTCCAGGGCAAGGTGAGATTCTACGAAGCACCACCATGAGTCTTTGATGTTACACCAGTGAACACGCCAGATACAAAAGCCCTTGTGTGTGTGTGTGTGTGTGTGTGTGTGTAAGGACACACAATCTACAGCTAGTCCTTGGTTTCTGCATCCATGGAAAATATTTGGGAGGAGAAAGTTGCTAGCATTTGCACTGCATGATGCATAATCAGTAACATAGAGACCTTATACAGAAGAGCACGTGTAGGTTGTATGCAAATCTTATCCCATTTCATGTGGCACGGGGGTGGGGGTGGGGGTCCTGGCACCATTCCCTGAGTTCTGTATTTTAGCAGAGGTGAGAATAGCAAATACCCAGTCTAAGAACTAAGGAAGCCACACAGTCCCTTGGAAGATGGCCAGGGCTTCGGGGCCAGGTGGCGAGGATCAGGCTTTGGGAAAGGCAAGCTGGAGGGCGTGTCACAGGTGGACCTGTCAGGACATTGAGGAAGTGAGATTTGATGGGACCCGCAAAGGGGTGAGGCTGTGGTGCTCTCCCGGTGGCACTTAGGTCCTTGTGGCTGTCCCAGGGGCCAAGGCCCTTCCTCCCCTCCTTCCGGGCACTCACATGGGGGAAAGAACAGGGGACCTGCTGGCCTCCCCAGCCTGGGGTTTTGTGGCCTCTGCCCCTGCCCGGCAGGTGTCGCAGCTGAAGGGGACCCTGGAGCAGGGCGCCAGCGCCCCCGCGTGGACCTGCAGGAGCTCAGGCGCGAGCTCCAGGACTGCGGGCCCACAGCAGGGCCAGGCGGCCAGGGTGCAGCTCCAGCAGGCAGATGCCCGGGAGCTCAGGGTAGGTCACGCCCGGCCAGCACCACTCCCCGCGCCCCCGAGCCGAGCACCTCACGGTGCCTCTGGTCCATATAGCCAATGCCACGGTCACCACACAAGATCATACCCTCGTCTCCGTTTTGTACAGGAGAAAAGAGGCTCAGAGGGATCCAGTGGCCTGCTGCAGGGGGCACAAGGGTGGAAAGCTGGGAAGTGGACATCTCGTACTGCTACACCCTTGATGGCACGAGCATAATTGTGTCCCTGACCGTGTCTTCCGCAGCGACCCCTGCTGGGCTCAGGTGTAGCTGGCAGCTAGAAACAAGGAGGGCAGCCTGAGGGTGAGAGCGAGCAGCTTCATAGCAAAACCTCCCAGAGGCCTGCGGGAGCTGCGGCCCGCTCACCCCACCACGATGCCCAGCCCTTGCCTGGGCATGCGGCAGCTGTGGCGTTCATCTCGCGGGAACTCAGAGCCACGCCCTCGTTCCAGCCCCACAGCTTGCCACGGAATTTCTCACTTCTATTATTACTCGCACATCCCTCTGGGTCTCTGGAAACAAAGGACCTCCTAGTTATAGCGTTTTGGTTGTAGTTGCGCTATTTACATCTAGCAAACAGAGCCCTTCTCCACCACTGAGAATATAAAATCCTGCATAGCTCCTCCTGACGCCGCGCCTATTTCTGCCACGTTCCCGGCACGGACTAGTTGCTTAGAACTAATTCTAAGGACATTGTTGATATTTTACGTTCCTACAAAACCCTGTCGAATGTGTGTCCCCTGAGAGTTGTGTCTATGTGCAAGTAAGGGAGGCGTGGCCTGAGCTGCACAACGCCCTCTCCCCCAACAGAAAGGGCTAAGCCATCAGGTGTGCAGGGGGGTCCGCCAGCTGCCTCCTCCTGGCCTGGCTCCGTGCCTTGAGCTGGGGAGACTTTCCCTCCCTATCTCCCTGAGGTCCCCAAGAGTTGCCCCAGCAGTACAGGGAGAGGGAAGGACCAGGGGACCCTGGCAGGGCCGGGCAGGCAGGGCCGGCTAGGGGTTTCTGGCTCTGTCTAAGGCTCCATCCGGAGATTTGTCCGCTCACCTTGTCCACTTCGGAGGTGCCTGCCTGCTGCAGGTCTGTCCTGTTCCCCACGGCTCCAAACCCCGTTCTCCCTGCTGCTCCTCGCTCCACACTTCCCATTGCCCCTCCCCTCCCGTGCCCCTCTTGTCCCCTGACCCTGGCCTTCCCGCGTTATTGGGCTAATCTCCCATCCAAGATCCCTAAGTAAATCATGTCTGTTTCAAAGTGAGATTTTTGCCAGGAAAGGTGACATAGCTCCCAAGGATTGAGACACAGTGTCAACAGAAGCCACCAGTCAGGCCTCTAGGCATTTGTCCTGGGGGGGATGTGAGATGCCCCCTGCAGCGTTCTGGAGTCTATGTGTCTCTCTTGCTCCCTCTTGCCTACATCTCTCGACATTAAATTCCCAGTTAAAGAATCCTGGTTGGCTCCCCCTAGCACAAGTATCCACTATGTCAATCAGCTGTGGAAGGAAGTGAGTCCACGTGGTACATGGACTGTGGTCATGCTGTGGTCACATGGTTGCTGAAGAATCCCAGGGAGCACAGTACATTCTCTACAAGGGAGTACATGCCTACTTATTCCTGCATCTACCCACAGGCCACAGAGGAGTTGCTGAAAAAGGAATCCAGCCACAGTGTCCAGCCGCAACCCCAGGCACACAGGCTGGGGCGCCAGGCCCTGGAGGAAAAGGCTGGGCAGGAGGAGCAAGAGGAACAGGAGAAGACGCAGGCACAGCAGCTAGGTATCTGCCCACCCTCACGGAGGGTGCACACAGGGCCAGGGGCCTGAGTGACACGGGCCGGAGTGGTGGTCCTGTGGTCCCCACCTCCCAGGGCCATGGACACAGATACTTCGACATTGTAGTTACTGCCCATGACTCTGACTGCTGAGCCTGCACCACAGTGTCGGGTGGCCTCAGCCTCTGTTTCCTTTCTGAAGCTTTCTATTGGCTGGGGGGAACTCAGGCCTTGCTGCTCCTCTTCTTCGCCTGCTGCTCTGCATCCCAGCATGCAGTGCAGCCCCTCTGCCTTCTCATAGAAAACCACTCACACCCAGAGCTCCCTGGAAGTGTGTTTGAGAGGCTGAGGCAGCAGGGCTGCCAGTCTGAAGCCAGTGTGAGCTACACAGGGAGTTTCAAACACCCTAGCTATTGCCAGGCATGGTGGCGTACACCTGTAATCCCACTACTTGGGAGGCTGAGGCAGGAGCATCGGTGGGAGTTTGAGACCACACTGGGCTACAAAAATGAGCTCAAGGCCAGCCTGAACTGCATAGTGAGACCCTTTCTCAAAACAAACAAACAAACAAACAAACAAACAAACAAAAACCTAGCTATAGAGTGAGACCCTGTACATGCCTCCACCCTTCCTGGAAAAAAATAAATCCCAGAAATGAACAGATCTAAGATCGTTGGAGCCAAACTGCCTAGCTTTGAAGCCAGGATCCAGGGCTCACTCGCGGTGTGACCTGGGCCAGCTGCTTGACTGCTCTGGGCGCCCTCCTGCTGTCAGCAGACACATAAGCATTTGCCTGGCAGGGCTGCAAGGAGGATTCCCTGGACGCAGAGCTCCCGGGCGACTCCGGCTGCAGCCTGTGTCCTCCTGAGTGGCACACTGTGTTTCCCCTGCCCCATGAGCGAGCCCAAGTCCACACAGCAGGCACTTCCAAGGGCTCTGTCTCCTTCAGGGTCCACACAGGCTGGGCACGGATGTGCTCAGAGCCCAGGCAGTGGCCTCCTCTGCACAAAGCTCTGGGTGCAGTCTCCACACCCTTTTCCCCTCCAGAATGAATTGACATAACTTTTAAGATTTCTGCCTCGAAGAACCTGGGCCACAGAAGAGAAGCCCAGGTCACCGGCCTGCCTTTCCCATTGGCTTCCAGCCTCAGTGTGAGGAACGGACCCCAGGCCCTGGCTGGCCCACGCTTCCCCATCTTCATTCTCACTGGCTAGTGGTGGCCAGGCAGGAGACAGAGGAAAATCAGGCAAAGGCTGAGGCCCAGCACCTTTGGATGGCAGGGTGGCTTTCGGAACCTGGGTCTTCTCTGTGCCTCACCCTGAATGGAGCAGAAGGCCGGGTTGGAGGACCCTGGAAAGATGCCTCCATAGTGTGGGCAAAAATAAGAACGCTTCTCTTCTGGTAGTGGGAAGCCTTCAGCTCTTTCTTATTTATTGAGACACAAATTCCTCTGGCTGGGCTCAGACTTAGGACCTTCCTGCCTCTGCCTCCCAGAGTGCTGGCATGCTAGCATGTGCCACCACACCCAGCTGAGAATCTTTCAGAGCGTCTAGCACAGATGGTGCTCTCTGTCTCAGTAGGTTCCTGCTAGCTTGAAGTTTGGGGAGCCCGAGGCAGAGCGCTCTGTCCTTGCAGCCCTTAATTGCCCGGCCGCAAGGCCCACAGCCCTGACCTCCACATTTTGCGCCCTCCCCTCAGAGACCCTCAGGCAGGAGCTGTCAGGGCAGCGAGCTGCCTGCTTGGAGCACCAGGAGGATGTGGAGGTGCTGCACAGTACGGACAGGCGACTGGCCACCGTCCTGCGTCCGGGGGACAGTGAGGACCGTGTGGTCACCTGCGAGGTCAGTGCCCTGCCCCTGCCCTCCCGCTGTTCCCACAGAGGGGCCGCTCCCTCGCTGTCCTGCTGGCTTGGACCGATCCCCACTGAACAAGGGACAAGTGACCTCCCAACAGCCTGCTGTCCCCCTCCTGCCACCGCGCACGGCCGGGCTGTCCGTGGCGCCAAGGCAGGCTCGCTTTGCACAAAACAGCTGGAGGAGCCGCTAGCTTGGACGCAAGCTCCGGCCTGGAGCTCCCGCCGACGCCTCCCTATGCCTGCTCTCCAGGACGCCGGTGGCCCAGCTGAAGGAGTTGGGCTCCTCGAGGAGAACGCGCAGCTCCGGGACGCGGTTCTGCGGCTGCGCGCCGAGGCGGAGCAGCTCCAGCAGGAGGCGCGACAGCTCCGCGAGCAGCGCAGGTGCGTGCCGGGATAGAGTCCCTCCCATTCCTCACCCACGCCCACCCCGTCCTTCACCGTCCCCTGGCTGTCCTCCGCTCCCCCGTGGCTCCAGCGTATTCCCACTTCACTGTGTCACTTCTTGGCGGCGGGAAAGTACCAGCACTTTGAGAATTCTGGGAGTAAGGGTGCTTGTCTGGAATCCAAGCACTCTAGGAAGCTGAGATAAGAGGACCCAAGTTCTAACACAGCTGGGCAGGTTGGCGAGATCTTGTTTCAAAAATACGCAATATAAAAACGGGCTGGGGATGTAGCTCATTGTGAAGGCCCTGGGTTCAAATCCTAGTATCACCTCCCACCAAGACCCAGAGGTTTTGCCTCTAGAGAAAAGAAGTCCAATTTTCCTGTAAACCAGGAAGTTTATCAGGCTTAGACGTGAACCTAGACGACATCAAAGAGTCCAAATCCAGCCTTGCGGAGTGGGTGGGATGGTTCAGACTATGCCCTGCACTTTTAAGTAGTGTGTTTGCTGGGGGAGTCAGCGAACTTCTCCCAGGCTGTGTATCAGTTATAAAGTGGGAAAATATACAGTGGGGTCCCAGGGCCGCCATGCCTGGGGGTGCCACAGGACGTGGTGGATTGTGTGCCGGAAGAGGCTGCCCCGTCCTGGCTCTTGCTTGGGTAGCTGGAAGTTAACACTTAACAATCCTGAATCCACAGCTCTATTTCACCCTCGTTGGAAGACTTTTAATACAAGTTCACCTTCTCCCTGGACCTGGGAACATGGGACTGCTTAGGTTAGTGAGGTCTTCCTGAATGAGCACTAGCAGTTTGTATCTTCCAGGATCTCGCGCTCTTCATTTTAATGCCCAGCGGGTCCTCTCTTCCCTGTTATTTGCCGATCGTGTCTGCTGAATGCGGCCTTGAGCCAGGGTTGTGCTTGCTCATTTAATTTTCGCAAGGCTTCCGGAAGATGGAGGCAAAGTCTAGGGGATGACTTGCTTCTTCAGGGACAGTTCTGTGGGGAACACAGGGCCTGTAGTCTGGCAAAGCTGCCCCTTATAGAAGCATGGCTTTGGGCAAGGCGCTTGACCTCTGGTGTCTCAGAGCACCACAGCGCCTGGCAGCTAGGTTGGTGAGAGAAATAAGGGGTGAGATGAGCACCTGGCATCGAGCCAGTTTGTCACAGTTTTCAAACTTTAGCTTGCATTGGAGCCACCTGCAGGCTGGGCGTGTGATAGACCCGCCTGCCTACTATGTGCAAGGCCCTGGGTTTGACTCCCAGCACCACAGGTAAATAATACATGAACTTTTCCAGGCACCTGGAAGCCTTGGGCACACCCAGCTGGACTCTATCCCTGCGTTTCTGGGCCAGTAGAGGTTGGGGCAGAGCGGAAGAACTAGCCCCAGTTCACATTAATTGGAATCTGCATTCCCAACAGACCCCCAGGAACTGTTGCTAACGAAAACAGCATGAAAACAGCCCCTTTGCCCGCCAAAAGCAGGCCAGAGCTCATCAGAGAGACAGCCTGCAGCCCCATTCCTCTAGTTCTCCCTTGGACTGAGAAGGTTAGGCCAGGGTGGGGCACCAACCTTGGGGCTACACTCGCTCCAGGTGGGGATAGTGATGCTGCTGTCTCCCTGCCATAAAGATAGGATTGTACCCTACATGTGCTTTCTGAGGTGAAGACCCTTGGGGTCACCTATGGACCCCTTAGGACCTCACCATGTTAAGAAAGATGACAGCGTGGCTGGGCACACCTCTGCTGTGCGTGTCGTGCAGGTCCTCCTTGTGACAACCCTAATAGGAAGGCCCTCACCACCTCTGTTAGGACAGCCTGGGCACCGAGCCGGGGCAGCCTGCCCGAGGTTGTAAGCTCAGAAGTACAAGAGGCCATGCGTGCATACAGCTGGCCTCCACACAGCCCTCCCACCGCACTCCATATGTCCTTTGGACCTGGACTGGGGACCTCTGGGAATCGGTCCCAGCGCTCAGTGACTGAGGGCAGCCTCCAAGTCTCTGCAGTGCTGCAAGTGGGGCAGGGGTGTTTGGGGGGCTCCCATTCAGGTCTGCCATGCTCCCTTCCCTGCCTCCTGCTCAGGTTTGTCCTACATGGATGTGGGAAGAGGTTCTGGAGTAGGCTTTTAACCACCACTTGGAGACGCCAGGGTGTTCCCACCTGGGATTCCCCACCTCCCAGACCCCAGGGCCCCCAGGCAGGGCCACTCAGCAGAGGACAGGAGCACCCCTGGAGCCCCCGGCTCGGTCAGTCCCTGAAGCCTGGCTGTTTGTCACTGTAGGTTGCTGGAGGAGGACCAGCAAGCCCAGAGGGCCAGAGAGGCTGAGACGCTGCGCCAGGAGCACCGCAAGGAGATGCAGGCCATGGTGGCAGATTTCAGCGGTGCCCAAGCCCGGCTGCAGGCCCGACTGGCAGCCCTGGAGGCCGAGTGAGTACAGCTGTGGGCTCTGGCCTGGAGGGAGGGGCAGATGTGTGATGAGGCGGCTGAGCCAACCCAGTGTCCAGGGTCTGCTGGATTTTACTGCGGGCCTCCTGAGGCCCGGGAAGCCTTCAGTGTCCACTGGGGGAAGGTGCTTGTCACCCTGGGAGCTTGAGGAGGAGTGCTGTTGTGGGTATGGTTGATCCCTCAGACTCTAAAGGAGTCAGGAGTATTGCTTGTTCATGAGAAAAAAAAAAAAAAAAAAAAAAAAAAACATTTAGCTTCAGAGGAGCTGATGCTGGTCCTAGAAGACAGACAGGTTCAGGGGCAAGAGCATGGGGAAGATGGGTGAGGAAGTCCTCTGAGGAGGCAGTGTTAAGTATGAGGAGGCAGGAGCGAGGGACGGACAGCAAGGATGAGGTCCTGGGGCCTGTCCAGTGTGCCTGAAAGCGGTGGAGTGAGCAGAGGCTTGTGGGTGATCAGCAGAGGGGCCAGGAGGAAGGGGTAGGTGCAGGAGAGCCCACGCTGACGGGGGAGGCTTTCCGAGGCTTCTGAGTGCCCACGAAGCCATGGCAAGGCTTTGGGCTGGAAGCTGGTTCTGATTGACCCTCAGAAGGTCGCCATTGATTGCTGAGGTGAGGAGCGAGAGGCAGGGATCGTGGGCCGGGAGGTCACTGGGGGCCGCAAGACCATGGCCTGTTAGGGCAGCTTGAGGTCAATGTCAAGGTCGCCCAGTGCCTCCAAGTTGCAGGGAAAAGCTTCCCCAGCCACCGCCCAGTGGGCACCTGCCCCCTGCCAGGATAGCATCCCACCCTCACCCCGGGGTCGGGTCCTCCTGACCACCGTGTCTGATACCCATTTTTAGAGTGGGGTTCACAGATAATAGGCTGCACCCCAGGTCACATAACTAGAGAGAAGCAGAGCTGAGCTCATCTGATGGCTTCTGGGGACCCTACGGGAAGGCAGCGCGCTGCACCGGGCCGGCCAGCAGAGAGCGCCAGAGACACGCCGAGGCTCCGGCCCCGCGGGCAGCAAGCCCAGCGCGGTGGCCCCTGGGGCTGTGTCCTGGGATTTTGGACTCCCCACCTGAGCTTGCGTCGTGCCCCGCTCCTGCTGGGTTGAGTAATCCACCACCTGCCTTGGCAGACTGAAGGATTCCGGAGAGAAGCCGGCGAAAGCAGCGTCCAGGCCCGAGGACCTGCAGCTCATAGGCTGCCTGCAGGCGCGCCTCAAGGAGCGTGAGGAGATCATCAAGCAGCTCACGGTGAGGCCCGGGCCTTCCGCCCCCGCCCCCATTTTATCTTACAAATAATCCTTATTTTTCCATTAAAAAAAAAAAAAACAAAGAACAACAGGTGTGGTGGCACTTGGGAGGCTGAGGCAGGAGGATCTCTGCAACTTGAGGGCAGCCTGGCTACATAGTAGGTTCAAGGCCAGCCTGCACTACACACACACACACACACACACACACACACACACACACACTCCTCACCAAAAAAAAGGAAAAAAGAAAAAGAAAAAGAAAAAAAAGAATGCAAGAAGATAGAAGGAGAAGAAAAACATTCTCCTTCCAAGTCCAAGAGCACCTGCTTGATGTTGACATGGGTTCAGTTCTCTTTTTTTAACCTAGAGTTTGAGAACAACCTAGAATGGTTTGCTTTTGAATCTTAAGAATTGTTAATGACATACTGATCTGTTAGCTAAAATGAGCATGTTTTCTAGTTTATCAGCGTTACTTCCAAGACCCATAAATGGAAAATTAGCATCTAAAAATTAAAAAAAAAATTAGCTTATATTAGTAAAAAGTTGTTAGTTCCAAAGTGGTTATGATTTTTAAAAAGAATCTTTAATCTCTTAGAAATATATAGTGAGGTTTGTTTAACCAGTGAAATTATAAGACATACTTTAAAAATAATGCAAGAGAGAAAAACGTGGAAGATAACGCGCACAACCCAAACTAGCGGAGCCATCCCAGCTGCTGAGCCCGGAGCCGAGGTCACTGGCCTCTAGCTCGGAGCACGTGGAAAATACCCAGGGTTCAGACGTCAGACGCGGGCATGGTAGGGAGGGAGGGAGGTGGAGTCTTGCACGCAGCTGGGGTTTTTCCGCTCTGCCTTAAGCTTCACCTTTCTGCACCAGTTTTACTGTGGGCGCCGAGAATGGCGGGCCTCTCGCCCTGCGCTGCGCGGCACACCGGGCACCCACGCCCTCCAGGAGGAGAGGTCCAACTGGGCGGGCGCACAGGTCCCGTCCGGCTCAGCTGGCTCCCAGGTGGGGCAGCGCAGCAGGGCACAGGTGTCCGTCTGTGGCCTGCGGAAGCCAGCGAGAGCAGGGCCGGTGAGGAGGGCGAGACCCTGGGTCCCCTCCATGACCGCCCAGCCACACCAGGGACACGCGATCCGCGGCTGCTCGGAGCTGCTCGGCCCGCCGAGGCTGACCTCAGCGCTGACGATCACACCTTGGGCGGGCATCGCAGGGCCTGGAGGCTGCGGGGGCCGGCAGGTGGGTCGCCACCGCCACCTGGCCCAGATGCGTGCTGAGCTGTCTGCGCTCACTCGAGCGCGTTGGTTTTCCAGGAGGAGAGGCGCTTCCACTACTCGGCCTTCCCCAGCGCCGTGTCCCACCGGAACCGGTCCTTCTCCTTCCACCCTCACCCGGGCTATTTGACGCCCTCCATGAAGGTAAAGCGGCTCTGCCCCGCACTGCAGCCCACGCTGCAGGCTTCTTTCCTCCTAAGGTACCTGCAGCTCACGGATGGACCGGTGTCCATTCGGGGCCGCAATCACCAAAGGAAAGACCCGCGGGGAGCGGCCCATGCGGCGCTAAGCAGGCGCTGTGCTATCGGGAAGGGGCATGATGTATTTTCCCCGGACCGCTGTGTTTTTTGGATTTTTTTTTTTTTTACAATAAATAATGTGCACCATTAATAAGAGCTGTATCTGGCGATGGGAAGAGGGAGTTGGAAGGACTCTCCCACTACTTAAGTATTTCTCTACGGGCACTTCTGAAATTTATAACAGTGAGCATATTCACACCCAAGTTTGTTACTTCCTATCACGAGGTCCTAACAGCTCCAAAAAAGTTAGTATTTTTATAGCGCAAAGAACAAAAACGCCTAATTAGGCCTAATCCAATCAGTTGTCCTAAATGGTTTTTGTTGCATGTCGTGATGAAAACAAAGACCCAAAAGCAAAAATTTGTAGCGCTTTTTATTAGCTGAGCTCAGTGGCCTCCACTCCCCTGTGGGTCAGGGGAATAAAAAGCATTGGCTGAGAGGGGACAAAGATATTTAAAGGAAAATGGGGTGGGGGAGGTGGAGAAAAGGGGAGTCTGTCTTTGATTGGAGATAAGAACTTTGCAATACATTTGGTACCTGGGTTAGGGAGGGAGAGGGGATGTTACAGAGCTTGCTCTGTTTGTAATCAGGAAGGACATTTGGCACCAGGGTCAGGGAGGAAGAAGAGATATTACAAATTTATGGTGAGGATAAGATTTCACAATGCAGCAGTCACAGTCTGTTATAGAGAGCAGAGTCAACTTTCTGCAACAACAGAGTTTGTTACAGAGAGCGAAAATCGGAGTTGTCTTACAACAAGGGAAATACAAAGTTTTGGTCATCTCGGAGTTTGGGCTAAACTAAAACAAAGGCACAGTTTGTCTTAGGGTAGGAGGGCTCCTGTCAGCTAGGGAAGGGGTTAAGTCAATTTTTGGTCTCAACATTGGGATACCTGCGGTCTCATCTTGTCTGTCAAAGGCTTAGCACATTCCTTGGTTTATGGCTGGGCAGGGGGAGCCAGAGGACAAGCAGCTCATGAAGTAGTATAAAATGGAGTCACTTAAGCTAGCTTATAACAGTTTTTAATGTGTTCCTCTTAGAGTAACAGAATATTTTATTCAAAAATATTAATGCACTTGAAGACAGGGTGGCCTCAGGCAATTTAGGCCTTGTAAACCCTACAAAAAGAATTCAAGTACAAAATATGTCTTTCCCCAGAAGTTTTAGAGATTGCGTGTGGATTTATGTATTTATTGAAACACAACAATTGGTGAAAAAAATGATTTATTTAAAGGGCCAGGCACATAACTGAGAGGCAGAGGCCTCACCCAGTGTGCCTGAGTCCTAGGTGGATCCCAGCTCCACAATAAATACATAAAACTTCATAACGAAGTTTTATAACAAAACTGTATGCCACTGAATCAATAAAATCACCACTGCCTTCCTCATACCATTTTGGTTGGGTGGGGGTCAGGGAGATAGCTCAGCGGTGTGTAGGAGGCCGTAAGAGCCTGGCAGGCCCCAAGTTTGATCCCTGTATTAAAAACAAAAACAAAAAAGAACCCTCACTGTTTTGGTTGGGAGGGACTTATTTCCTTTTACCATAATGCTGGGTTGTGGTAGCACTAACCAAACTTCCCGCGGGTACTCACAGAAAAAGAGGATGGAGGAGGTGCCCAGCCGCGTGGTCAGCGTGCCCAACCTCGCCTCCTATGCAAAGAACTTCCTGAGTGGAGATCTGAGCTCCAGGATCAACGCCCCTCCGCTCACAAAGTCACCCAGCTTGGACCCAAGCCCCAGCTGTGGCCGGCCCTACAAGCCTATCCCATCGCTAGATGGAAAAACCGCCTCAAGGTAGGGGCTGCTTTCCATGGTGTCTCTGTGGATGGGGCACCAGCACCTGCTAAGGGGTGCTAGGGCACACATAAAAAGTACCAAAAGCAAGGCCTGCCATGGCCAAGCGCCAACCTGGCTGCACAAGAAGACTGTGTATGAGAAGGCAATCCTGACGTTCTTTGAAAGAAGGGGTGCCGATCCGGGTACAAAGTCCAAAAGCCTTTTTTGTTGTTGTTGTTTTAGTTTTCCCCCCATGGACTCTGAAGACTGGCACACAGGAGTGGAAGCTCCTTGCCTGGCCTCGAGGTCTGCATTAAAATTGAGGCCTCTTCTCCCCACCTGTGTGGATCTGGGAGGGTCACTTGGCCCCTTGGGCTCGCATATCCCTGGCTTGGAAATGAAGATAACAAACAAGCACCTATCTCACCCAGCTATGCAGGAGGAAGAAATTAATCCACAGGCCACGCTCCACACAGGGCTGGGTACAGAAGTGTCCCGTGTGGTCTCCCTATTCCTCAGATTCTGCTCGGGATTTCTTGCATTCTTTCGAACTCTTAGGCTGAGTGTATGTGCTAATCTCAACTACAGCTTTCTCATCATCCAGTGCAATGCACTGTTTATTAATTCTCCAGTCTCCTATCCAGTCTTTCTTCAGAGGGCACGTTCCCAATAGGCGGGAATCTGTGCAATTCCTGAATCTACACTATTGGCATAAAACCCACTTACTGTACCTTTAGGCTTAGGAATTTAAAAGCCTGGAAAAAGAACAGGCTTAGAGTAAAAACGGCATCGTAACCTTTGCTAACTCTGTCTAGAGGCTGCAGCTTTTTCTTTTTTCTTCCTTCTTCCTTCACAGAGCTCAATCTTAGCCCTTTGCATTTTTAAATTTTAAGACAAGGTCTTGCTCAACTGCCCAGGCGGGGCTCAAACTTCCAATCCTACTGCAGTGCAGGACCACGAGTGTGTGCTTGCACACCTGGCTGGAAGCTGCAGTTTCTTTAAGAACCCAAGTCTAAAAGGACGACTTCCTGGTCTCTTTTCTGCCCCGGCTACTCAGATGTTTTACTTGAAGCTTCACAACTCCCAGTGAAAACCTTTTAGCCCGGCAGGCACACTTGTCACCTAGGTTCTCTTTTCCAGCTTTCTTTTTCTTTTTTAATGAGCAGAAGATATTTATTGAGGGAAAGAAAGCTCCTGTCCAAGAGAGAGACAGGAGGGGGGTCCTGAGTGGGTGTCCCCCTCTTTTCCAGCTAAGCTAACTGTAGCCTGCAGACATGGTATACTACAAAGCTGTGTTCAGTGACGTTTTTTTGGTACTGGGGATCAAACTCAGGACCTGGAGCTTGCCAGGCAGGCATTTATGCCCACTGAGCTATTTTTCCGGCACTTTTGTCCTTTTAATTTGGGCTCATTATCTCATTTGTACTGTGCCTAGAATAAATAATGCTGCACCATTACATTGAACACGAAGTCCTAAACAGTGGAGATGCAAACAATGGAGAACTTTCTGTTTCCAAAACAGGAAGGCCACACCCCTTCCCACCCAAGGTCCTCCCTTCCAGCTAGGGATGTGTCCTTTGAGAACAAGAATGAGTGTTTCTGTTTCCCTGGAGATGCCGCGCTGGCCTGGGGTGTTGTTCACAGGATAATTTCCAAAACCATTTAAGCAGCTCTGTTTGTTTTTAGGACACAAGATGGTGAGGCGGCCCAAGTGAAGGAAGCTCCGCAGAAGCAGGGCTCCCCACACCAGGAGTGGTTCACTAAGTACTTTTCCTTCTAAACCCATCTTGGGGATACATCACAGAAGACGTGGATGGCACACATTTACGTGAAAGGAATGAGCTCCAACCACTGAGTAACCTGCCTGTCCTATGATGTACCTATCACAGCTAAAACGAATGTTGGCTTTAAGTCTTCATAGTTTCATTGTGTCGCTAGTTTGTTCAAAATTATTGATATTAAAGATAAAACAAGCCAGTGTTACTAAAAAGCACGCATAGAGAAATGCTACTAATATTGCTGAGGTGCAGACGGTATCGCTAGTGCCTAGCACATCCTGTATCCTCTGAGATGTCGGCCTTTGGGATGTCTGTGGTTTACTTTAAAAGTGGTTTCATTTTTGTCACTTCTACTTGGAAAGTCATTTCTGTGTAAAATGATGTCATTCCTAAATGCACATCTAACCTCAGTAGAATAAGATAGAGTTCATTATTAACAGGAAGGCCAGTTTCAAAAACAAAAACCAAATCCACTCAGAGTGGGCTGCAGCATGCTTGGGTTGAAAGTTTTGAATTCCTAGGTGTAAAACGCAGATTATAAACAGGATAACATCTACCTCAGGAGGAGCCGTGCCAGGATTAGCAAGATTCCATGCAGAATAATCCAGAATTGGAATTTTTTGAAAGTAACTGTGCCTTGCCCTGTTACACATCTCTGTGTTGGTGACTGACATGTTGAGTTGGCCATCTGTGATGACAGTTGCTGGGTGACCTGTTCTCTGAAGTCAGAGCTATGCTGCATGATGCGCTGTTTCCCCACTGCATGGACTCATGGTAACGCTGGGATCGGCCACTCATGGTGCTGACCGTGTGCTCCTCCATCCACACAGAACTGTCCCACCACTGACAGAACAATGCAATTTGAAGAGACATGGGACAACTTTTAGTGGGCAAAATATCTCTTCAGTCCATTGGTGCTGGCCAGCAAGTGGCCCTGAAACAGATTTTAATTCTATGCACTGTCAAATCTTTGTTCTTTTAATAAAATGTTAAACATCTGGGCAGTAAAAATGGTGGTAACTTGTATTGCTTTTCCATAGAGAGGTAGAATTAGATGAAGATTGTTTGGAAGAAGGAAGTTCACATTAAGTTTACCAGATCATCTATAAATAAAAACTAGCTGATCACAGTGTATCAAGAAATACTGGCTAAGGGCCAGCGACATAGCTCAGTGGACTGAGCACATACTTAGGCAAGCATAGGGCCTACCCAGCATACCTCATGCTGTGCTGGCACCACCCTTGGGTGCACTGAGTCTGGGTGTGGTGGTGCACACCTGTGTACTGGGGAGGCCAAAGACAAGAGGATCGTGAGTCCAAGCTGTGTAATGAGACCCTGTACCAAATACATTAAAAGAAAAAAAAAAAAAAGGAACGCCAGCTAAAATTGAAACCCATAAGTCAAAGGCAATTTACTATCTAAACGAAATGTCAATCACCTTTTTCTAGTGCTAGGGATTGAACCCAGGCCCCTGGACATGCTAGGGAAGCACTGCATCCTCAGCACTAGTCTAATTTTCAAAATGCCGATAGTTGTCACCATTGCTGTAACATGCCAAAACATTCTTCAACATTCCATTTTTATATTTTTTTGCTTAGGTGAGTCCCTACTCCCACTCCCAATTTTATTTTTGTCTTGTTTGGCTATATTCAAACCCCTGGATTCAATTCGTCCTTCACCTCAGCCTCCCACCATATATTAAGACTCTTGCTTCCATCATGAAATAATAGTGTTTAGATGGCTCTAACAAAATACTTAGACTGGGCCAGAGAGATGGTTCAGCAGTCTAAGACACCTGCTTAGGAAAGCTTAGGCAACCGCAGGGACTGCAGTTTGATCCCTGGCACCACATGCTGCGCCAGTGCCACTCCCAGGGCAGGCTGAGCCCGCCATAAAAATAAATAAATAAAATGTATAATTAAAAAAAAAAAAAGTTGTTAAAAGAATGTTTAAAAAAAAATACTTAGACTGGCTCATTTACACAGAACAAATTTATTGCCTAGCCTGTAGGCTAAGTTCAAGATTTGGATGCCAGTGGGTCTGAATGTCAGGTGAAACTAAGACCCACTCCTCCCCGATGGCACTTGTGAGGAACCTAACCTGGCAGGAGATAGGAGCCTGCCCCATTTTCTTTGACACTCCATCACTTCCCACCTCTTATGATACAGGTTAGATATCCCTTACTGGAGTGCTTGGAAGCAGAACTGCTATACAGAGTTGAGGGGTTTTTTTAGGAGCTGAAGATAAAGCTCAGTAAGGCCGAGTTTAATGCTTAGCACCAAGAATAAAGAATTTGAGATCCTGGACTTTTTAGCAGATTTCATAGTATCTGAACACACAGAAGAGTTCTTGGAGGCCCAAGTCTACACACGCACACCCCCTACCGATTCCGCACGCTTCTAGTGCACCTGCATTTTGACCGCACCCCATGAGATGTGGAATCACACCCTTGTGGTGTCTTGTCAGTGCTCAGAATTTCTGGATGTGGGGCCTTAATCCCTTGGTTAGGAAGGGACTGGTTCTGTCTTACTTTATCATGGACCCAGAATTCTCTGTGTGAGGCTGGTGTCCTGAGACTGTTTCTGTCTAGCAGAATAACATGGCTGAATGGTAGGAGGGAACCTGAGCGTAGAACAGGAAAGCAGTGACGAAAGCATGTCTGGGTTTAACCTCTGTGCTTGAGGTGGGGGGATGACAAGATCGTGCCACAAGACTCTGACACAGGGCAGCTCTGGGGCCATCCTGGGCAGCTGAAGGAGCCTCCCAGAAGGCGGCCCTTCTGAGAAGTTCTTGGTGACACCAACGGCCTGATTCCAGCCCCCATGCCTAGGACTTGTGTGGGGCTTTGCAACTGTGATTCCCACAGCAGTGTTCCTGCATGGAGGATTTACTTGGCAGCTCCACTACTGTCTCCTGATGGGCGCAGACTCAGTGCTGCATAAGGTCAACAGGCACTGGTCAGGCAGGAGTGAGAAGGGACGGTGTAGTGGCCAGGAGCAGCCACAACATTGCTATGGTAGCATGAGAGAGAGCAGCCAGCAGGACAGAGGCGCACACACGGGCAATGAGAGGAGGGGGGCTGGGCTGCAGCTCGTGATGGACGGAAACCCTCAGATGGTGGCAGGCCCAGAACACAGGCAGGAGGTCATGGGGGATGGCCAGTCTGTGGATTTCTCCCTGGTGAGGGCCACTGAGTTTTCTTGGTTCACTGATATGATGCATTTAAGAGTAACAGGGTATTTACAAACTGAGAAGGCTCAAAAATTCGTATTTGACAAGTTTCCAAGTGAATAGAAAAACGGTAATAACTTGTATACACCTGACTTAAAATATTTTTATAAGCACCAAGCACAGCAGTTTCATTTCTTTTTATTTTTTAAACCTCCTTTCAGTTCCGGGGATGAAACTCAGGGGCCATTTCACAAATGTTTTATAGAAAAGCATTTTGTGGTCAAACTCTTTTAGGCTTTTATTTTCACTCAAAATCAGTCCACCTGTTTATAGTCACTGGCAGCAAGAATTACAAAGTCAAGTTGGGGCAGAGGAATTACAGTCATCGTTGCAAATTAGGTACTGTGTCTGTTTACCATTTAAAAAAAAAGGCTGGCCAGATAGCTCAGAGGACTAAAGCGCCTGCTCAGGCAGAGCACAGCAGCCAGGGTTTGATCCCTGGTGTACTGTGCTGGCCCTGCCCCTGGGGTGTGCTGAGATATCGATTAAGACTGGGCGTGGTGTCTGAAAAACAGGAGGATCACTGCAGTCTAATCTACATAGTGAGACTCTGTAGATCCTGTATTAAATACATTTAAAATAAAAACATTAAAAAAAAAAAAAAAAAAAAAGTCGGCCAGGGAGATAGCTCAGTGGAATAACTGCTTGCCTGGCAAAGGCAAAGTCCTGAGTTCAATCCCTGGTACTAAAAAAAAAAAAAAAAAAAAAAAAACCAAACCAAACAAAAAACATCACCTGGAAAAAAAGTCTTTATCTTTTAGACCAAAAGAAAGCAAAGTTTTAAATTAAAAAGAGAACTTTTAACACTAAATCTTAAACAATTTGCAAAGTACTGTAACATTCTGGAGTAGTCTATCCAAAATTTATTTCACTGAGTCAGCAAGCCATGTTGTTGTTTTTGAAAAAAAATCTCATTTCCTTATAGAACATTTTGAACTTTGAAGGACCTTGTAAACAAAAAAGCTCACATTTTAAAATAAAAACAAAATCTCAGATCATAGATGTTTACGTTGATTACATATCTAAGTAACATACATATGTTAGTTGTAAGATGTTAATCTGTGACCAAAAAATGCTTTTAAAATACCAAGAACATTATAGAGTTAATGCAGAGCCCTAAGGACAATCTAGTAAGTCACTAAATTTTTCGTAAGTCTTCACTTCAGATGCTGCTATTTCTAGCTTTTGATCACTGAGCTTTATTTTGAAACAGCCTCCTACTAAGTTGCCCAGGCTGGCCTTGAAAGTGCAGTCCTCCTGCCTCAGCCTCCTGAGCAGCTAGGACTGCAGCCAGGCACCACTGACCCAGTTTCTAGTCTTGTTTTTTCCTGTGGCACTAGGAATTGCATCACAGGCCTGGTTTTTTTTTTTTTTTTTCAATTTAAGACAGGCCTCCCTCAGTCACTAAACTGCCCATGCCAGATCCCAACCTGTAGGCCCCTGGCCTCAGCCTCCCAGAGAACCAGGATTACAGGCGTGCTCGCTCAGATCTGCACACACCTGTTAGTAAGAGTGTCCCAAACTTGATGTGTTTACTTAGGTTTTTCATCAGGAAATTTAAAGCTACTGATCAGACTGTGGGATAACTCAGTTAACCGTTCATCAGGTTTAGTTTCACCCTGATACACTGTAACTGTGGGATCTGCTGGGCTCTGGTTGGTAATAATAAATAACAGGTCCCTGGGCCAAACACCTACACACAAGCACAAACTAAGGCGAGAGACAAGCACCATGCATAAGAGAGGATAACACAAGAGCTCTACCGACAAGGGGAGTGACACAGGGGCAAAGGGACAAACACAAGTCTGTAACAGGCAACAAAGAGCCTCGAGCACAGCAGCAGAAGAGAGGCTCTGTGCAGCAGCTGGGGTGTCAGTGGGGGCTGGAGGGACACACAAGTCCAGGCTCCAGGCCTCCACCGTGCGGACTCCTCAGAAGAGTGGTGGGGCACTCGGTTCAAGGGCCAGGATCTACTAAGGGACAGTGTTAAGGAGAGGACAACCCCAGGCAACAGGAGGGCAAGGCCCTTCCCCAGGCCCAGGCTCTACAGGCTCTCCCCGTGGAGATGCACAGCGAGGCCACTGCAGGTTGTGCCTCCAGCCCCAGGGCACTCGTCCCCTGGAATCCAAGCCATGACCAGGAGCAAGAAGCTTCCCCTAATGAAAACGGCTCCAGAGAAGCAAAACGAAACACGAGCAAACAAGAGGCAGAGCTCAAAGAGAAATCAGAGGAAACCACGACCTCTCACACTGCACCATGTCCCAGCTGTCAGGGTCCATCATTCCTGAGCCCACTGGTTCCCAAGGGGTGTCACAGCTTTCCGCAATCCCCTCCTTGTACACCAATCTCAAGATGGGCACAAAAAGAGCACACACATATGAACCAGCACGGAGGAGCCTACTGGAACATTACACTAACCTGGCATCCCTTACTCTTTTTTTGACCAAGGTACAAAACATTCTCTCTCTGACCCACTCTGGAACCACAACAAACATCACTGTGCCAGAGTTTTCCTCTTGAGGTAGTTCAGTCTCCAAACAGCAAATCTGGTATCTTTCTACACTACCACAGAGGGTCAGTTACCATAAAAGGCCTACATGCCCATTATCACCTCCATCCCAGGCTCTGGTCAGTTTTTCTCTCAGACTATAAACATCTAACAAATCAAAACACAAAAATAAAGTCGTGTAAAAAAAAACCTGCACACCATACTGACTCTAAACTGCTAATGACAAAACGCTTAACTGGGGCCACCAAAGCTACAGGCATTCTGTAATGTACTCAAGGAATTAACAGCTCATAAAAATAAGGAGGACACCCTGGATGCCATAGCTGGAATCATAAAACCCACTTCCTGTCCTTCACACAACAGTGTTTCCCGGATGCCGGTCCACAGAGCAGATGTTCAGCAGAGCTGTCTCTAGGGTGCTGCCGCCTGGGCGCTCACGTCTGCTTCAGAGGTGCAGGGATATTGGCAGAGGCCTGCTCAAGGTAGGCCAAGGAGCCCTGCGGGATTTCCGCAGGCTTTTTGTGCTGCACATTAATGTCCTCCAGCACCTGCTGCCAGTGCCTCAGTTTCGTCAGATGCTTCTGGACCAGCGCGTCTTTCCGCTGCAGTTCATTCCTCAGCTCCGAGACGTCCTAGGATGAGAGTGATGGAGTATGTCACAGAATACTCAGGGCAAGAGGATACAGTTGCTCATGTGGTAAGGGCATCAGAAGTAAATTCAACACCAAAGGAATACACAAAACTAAACTAAGCCCACTATTCTGTGAGGATACACTATGTGAACCCAAAGCAACTACCTCAAGGCAGAAGTCTGCCCAACGTCACAGGTGTTTAACTGTTTGAGTCCCAAGCAGCGCAATTGTGCTGCTGAGATTTTATGTCGAGAAAACCCAGCACATTTCGAACACTGTGGACAACTGACGGTGCGTTACCGATTGTCGAAGTCGCGCTCAGATTTACTGAGGCAAGTACACCGAGATATTGCTTTACTCTTAACTGTTTCCTTGTAGATTATGTATGCATTTAAAACCATGTGGTTGATTATGTTAAAGGCTACCTTTTTCCAATATTTAACTGATCTTCGTTCATCGAGACAGGTATACAGCATTTTATCCGATTCATCGATGAAAAATAAACAAAGCGCTACTGCGCTGCTTGGTATTTCTCGACATAAAATAAAACAAGTGCTATCACGCTGTTTGGGTCTTTTCGTACTCATTTAGAGAAAGCACGGTTGCGCTGTTTGGGATTCTTCGACAAGTGTTTTTTCAATATCCCCTGGGACTCAAACAGTTAATCATTCCTTTAATAACATAAGCCAAAGAATTCAAAAAGCACTCAAGGACAGCCAAAAAGAAATTAATCCCTTTCTTATCCTAATCCTCAGCCACTAGCTACCTGTCCAAAGACAATCGCTAAGAACAAAAACCGCTGAGAATTTGAAAGATCTGTAAAAATCTACACACCTGTGCTAAAATTTCAGATTACGAAAGTTAAACTACACCGTCAAGCACTCCTGATGAATTTCAACATTAAACCCCTTATCCTAGCCTTGACACACCTGTACAGATACCTGAGTGTCTATATCAGGAAGTGATCTGACCTGAAGGACCTTGAGGGCACCTCTTATTACAATCAGTGTGTCAAGAGCTACTATCATGGGTTGGCCAGATAGCTCAGTGGATTGAAGGGCCTGTTTAGGCAGATGCAGGGATTGGGGTTCGATCCCTGTCCTGCTGTGCCAGTCTCGCCCCTGGGGCACGCTGAGATGGCGATTGAGACTGTGCATGGTGGTAAGCCCCTACAATCCCAGTGCTTGGGAGGCTGAAAAATAAGAGGATCAGTACTAGCCCAATCTGTGTTGTGAGACCCTGTAGACCCCATAACAAATTCATTTAAAAAAAAAAAAAAAAGAGCTGCTATCATGGATGAAATACACTGATTAACTGGTCTGGCGCTGGTGCCTAAACAACTGTGCAAGTGGACACTCCCCACGTGGGGTTCCTCTCTGGCAGCAGTGCTGGCCTCAGCACGGAGGATTTCTCCTCACCTCAGGGTGGCAGCTCCCGACCCACCTGCCTGACGGTACTAAAGCCTTGCAGGCCTCATGGCAGTATCAACACACTTCTAAGTGTCCAGGTTAGCGTGGCAGACCAAGGAGATCCTTGGTCAGAACATTTGTTTTCTGATTTTCTGAACAACTGTAGAGATCCCTTCCAGCATGGAAGGCATAGCGTAGGGCAACTGAGGACATGGGTCACAGCTCCTGTTCAAGTGTACTTTAATCTTCCTTGGTAGCTTTTTAAGCTTTTTCACAGGCAAATTCTTTTTTTTTTTTTTCCCCTAACACAGTGTCTCACTATGTATTCCAGGATGGCCTTGAACTTGCACTGATCCTCTTGCCTCAGGCTTCTGAGTGCTGGGATTACAGGGGTGCATTACCACACCTGGTTAGGACCTTCCCTTGGGACAGTTTCTGAGACTGCAGCTGCTCTGTCTGGAGCTCTGCCTCACACCCCAACTCCCTGGCTTCCCTTATTCCTTAACAATGTGGACAGCAGGCAGCACTGCACACTGATCTATAAAACACAACTGAAGCTCTATGATAGGAAAACTTTTTATCTTCTTTAAGGTATAAATAGTATCATGACAATAGCTGCTCCTCCTAAAAGCTGAGGAAAACCCAAGTCTGTACCTCTTTGATAACTTGCTCTGGTTTCTGGACAGACAACTGCAATCGTTTTTGTAGAAAAAAACATTCTGTCTGTCTTGCAATATCCAGGAACTTCTGGATACATTGATCAACACCTTAGAGATGAAAAAAAAAAAAATCAAAAATTAAATTAGCAACAACATTAGGCAATATTAAAAAAGCCAGAATATTAAAACAGCAATAACAGCTGTTAACTTTCTATAGCAAACACTAGATAGCAGGTAGTTCACGCTTTCGTCGGGTGAGAAACAGACACTATGTATCATGAAAGCGATGAGGCTTTCTAAAGAAAAACAATCCAGAGATTCACAAATTAACATCATGATTTCCAGTTAATGGAACATTTAAAAGAAGCACTGGTTTCTCTGGGGACAGAACACAGGGAATAAGAGAAGGGTGACAGACTTCACAACACCTGTTCAAATGTAATTACCACGGGATATTTAGACAGGCAGTTCACACCACTGGTCTTCTTTATCCAATACCAATACAACATTCAAATGGTTCATTATGAGTGACCCACGTCAGTTAAGAAGCTGAACGAAAAGTCACTGGTTCACAGGGACAATATAGAAGCACTATTTCCCACAGAAATGTTCTCTTACAGTGCATGCAGGACCAAAGCCCTGCAGGTATAAAATCAGCAACAAGCAATCTGCAGGTAGGAAGAGCACCACAAGAGGAATTCTTACCAGTTCGAATTTCTTCCTGATCAGTGCCATTGACGTAATCCTGACTCACAAGAGAAGCGAAGCAAGCCTATGGGATTAAGATACCAAAAAAGATGTCATCTGTATATCAAGTCTTACTTCTGAGTAAGAAATGTTTCTCCTGACAGCATTCAACAATTTGATAGTGACAGTGGGCTTGTACAGGTGACAAGACATCGTGCCAAGAAAGATACTTGGTGTGACAGAACCGTACTTTGTAGATTGAGTCCCAAAGGGCCAGTGCCAGTACTGTCACCTGATATCATTCGTCGCCTATTCCTATCTCACTCCACACCAGGGCTCAACATCTTCCCAAACACTCTCCCATCCATCAGTCCTTAAATGACTGCTGTTGTTATCCTTTCAGAATCCAGGCCAGATGTCACCTCTACAGACAGGCTGTCTCTGTCTGTCCTTTCCAAATGGTGTCTTTCTGTTCATGCTCTACTCTGGGTCCAGCTTTATTGTTTTTCATATAATTACATGACATCAGGTTTTTTTGCATTATTATCTATCCCTACTAACAGGTGGGAATTTTGTCATTTCCCATTGTACTCTTTAGTGCTTGGAATACTGTTTGACATTTAATAAACAGTACAGTCTTTAACAAATACCTATTAATGGGTGGCCAAGAGGATAACACTGATGTCACACCGATAACAAAGTCCCAAAGTGGGAGCTCCCTTTAAAGGGAGCTGAATGAAATGTGCACGTTAAATCAGCCAGGAACCTGCAGGCAAGTGTCAGAAAATGCTCAAAGAGGGCCCACTGCACACAGCCGAGCCAGAAAGGCCAGGATGACAGCGGGAAAAGCAGCGGTTGCAAAAAAAGCCTTCACTTCAAGAAAGGAGAGCCTCACCAAACCACACTTGGTGTGAGGCATGCTGATACAGGCTCACAGAACACCAAAGACAGGGAAGGCCCCTTCCGGAAGCAATAAATTGCACTGCCCACAATTTCCCGTATGTTACAACTACAATCCCAGGAATCCTCCAGCCCTATGATAAATCAGACCCTTAACAACTCCGATTACCCATTCTGCGTACTCCATCAAGTCGACTGGCCAGGCACTGTGGTGCATGCTTGGGATCCTGGCACTCCAGGAAGGTGAGGCAGGAGGATTACAAGCCCAAGCTCAGCCTGAGAAACTCAGCAAAGCCTGATCTCAAACAATGCTCTGCGATTCACCCTCCAGTGCCACACCAAAACCCAACACGAAGCACAGTCGACTACTCCTTTTTGCTTTGGGATGTTAGTACACCACGCTTGCTTTGTGAAACCTACGACTGATGGAACGCATCCCATTCAGGAGGCCAACCAGCCAGAGGGACCGCAAAGCTAGAGTGGTTGCTCCCTGCCTCCACCAGCCAGCAGCGGCACCGACAAGGTGGGTGGAAAACAAATCTCATGAAGTGTAGTCCTTTCTTTCCCTTGGGAGTGGGGGTGGGAGTGGGGAGAGGATCAAATACACACTTCACAGAAAAAAGGAGTCGTAAGGGACTCCCGTGTACGGCAGTCTATTTAAAAAATGCTTTTTAGAAGTATGCCTTAGATAGTTTTTGTCTGGAAAGTCAGGAAGTCTAAGCGGCAGTGCTCACTTTCCCAAATTCATAGCTTAGTTTTGGGCAAATTACTGCTGCTCTCCCGGCCTGCTTCTGAAGCAGCAAAAGGTGGGATGGGCCCAGACCTTCTCTTAAGCTTCTCTCTCAAACAAGAGCGCCTGATCTCAAGAAACTCCGCCTGAACCCGCCACGAGGAAAGCCGGGGACCTAAAAGGGCGGCATCCGGAGACGAGCAGCAGCTCGGCGGGAGCCGTGGAGAGAAACAGGACACGTTTCAAGGAAATGTGACTCTAAACTGAATTCTGAGAGAAGACTAGGACGTTTATGGACGCAGCTCG
>PVKN010000702.1:0-34728 GCA_004027915.1 Capromys pilorides | reverse complement strand
GAAACAGAATAAACGAGGTTCGGGGCCTCGATATTCCCACTTGGAAACAGCGCGGGGAACCAGGAAGAAGGAGACCCGCGCACGCGCATTTCACGTCTCCCGGACGCGGAGAGGGCTGCAGTCCCCCAAGTCCCAGCTTACCTCAAATGATGACTCTAACTCGTCCACCAAGGTACTGTTGGAACTTCTCGGGGCCCCAGGTGTTGCCTGAAGAAGCGAGGCCTGGCCTGGAAGTCCCGGCGGGGCACCTGAGGGCCCCGGCAGCTGCCCCGAGAACATACCGCCCAGCGGAGCCGCCATGTCTGGAGTGGCCAGAGCGGCCCACTGCGCCTGCGCGGGGCCGCAGTCACGTGACGGACGCTGCTCCGTGCGTCCCCGCCCCCAGCGCATGACGTCACCCTAAATGATTGGGTGGATCGGGACCGTCGCTTTCTTCTCCCTGGGCCAGTTTGCCGGTAGGTAAAGTGAGGAGTCGTCCACTTTGCAAACACTGAGGGTTCTACCAAGCGCCGATCCACTCATTGGTGAAAGCGGCGTGCAGACGAGAGACATTCTCTGCAGATTCGGAGGCAAGGGCGGCGAAACAGCGCACAGTACCACTGCCGAGGCGACCTGTTATCCTGGCCTTGTTCTGTTTGGGTATTGTGGTAATATCAAAGAGAGCGCAGCGGCCGGGTTTCCATCCAACCCCAGCGTGCGGGGCCGGCTCCGCCCCCGAGAGCGCTGAGACGTTGGAGGAGACCGGGTGCCTGTAATCCCAGCGCTTGGGCTGCTAGAAACCGGAGGATCACTAGGAGTCCGATCTAGGTAGTGAGACCCTGTACACCCCTGTAGAGCCTGCCCTAAATTCATAAAGAAAAAAGAAAGCCGAGCCAATATTGTAATAACTTGCTTAAATTTATCTTTTCATGGCATATTTTCATTTTAGTTTCTATCCAGCATACGGACCCCACTGTTGACACAGGCACTATTTAATTATCTGGGAGTTACAACAGTCACCCCAAGTCTGTAGAGGGAAAGAGACAAACATACATAGCAGTGTTACAGATGAAAATTACATCCCTATGAGAGGATAGCTAGTGAGGGGTGTTCCTCGAGATATGTAATGAGCGAAGCCTTGACTAAGAACTGAATTGCAGTGAAAATTTTAATTAGAAGAGCTTGCTAAACATAGAGTCCCTTGGGCCAGCCAGATAGCTCAGCGGACTAACACGCCTGCTGAGCCACAGCGAAGCAGCCAGGATGCTGAGGCGACCCTGCTGAGAAGGCGATTGAGATTGGGCGTGGAGGCGTGCGCAGGAGTGATTGAGATGCCTGTAATCCCAGCATTTGGGAGGCCGAAAGCAGTAGAATCACTAGGACTGCGATCTACAGATCTGATCTACATAGTGAGACCCTGTAGACCCTGTCCTAAATACATAAAATAAGTAAATAGACATAGGGTCCCTTGAATTAGGATCCTGCCAGGCCGGTATATGTAAATGACCACAGAGGAAGCGCAGCAAGGCCAGGAGTGGGCAGGGCAGAAGTGGTCAGAAAATGTGATCAGAGTCACCATGTTTAGTTTTCTGCATAGCACATCTGCTGGAATTGCTCGTTTTTCTTCTCTGGTTAAATTACCCCATCCCCACCCCAAGTGTAACGCAGGCTCCGCTATCAGAGCCTGTCGGTGCCATTCGTCTGCACCCTGAACATTCACAACTGTGCCTGGCAGAAGTAGAAGTCAACATATTTGTTGATCGAAACAAAAGAAAAAAGCAGATTGAACCAGTCTATAAATTAGGAATGCTTTGCATTCCTAAGTTATTGAAGATGTCTGCTAATATTTATGTACTAAAACAGAATAAAAAGTTCATTAAAATACCCTATTACATGTTAGCATAAATAGAGTTTTTATTAAAAATAAGTGTTTCTCAAAACAAAAAATGAATTAGCCAGATGTGGTGGTGCATGCATGTAATCCAGCTGCTACTCAGGAGGTTGAGGCAGAAAGCCTGCAGGTTTGATGCCAGCCTGGACAGTTTACTCTGTCTCAACATACCTAGGCTGAATCCCTATTACCACCCCTCAAAAATAAACCAAAAAACAAAACAAACAAAAAAACCCACTAGTGCTGGTATTGCAGCTATGCGACACCACCCCTGCCCCCTGTTACAAGAACCTTTAATATCCAGTTTACCTAACCTCAGTGTAAGTTGCCTGAGAAAGTGGTCAGTAATTCTTTTGGATTCTACACAGGTAGATCACTCACTTTAGATTTTGCTAAAATATTATTTCATTGATAAATTGTGAAACCACTTAAGTTATCTTTGAAAGACAACCAAGAATGTGACTATGTATGCACAGATCTACTGTAGTGCCTGGCACAAATAACTTGAGAAAACTATGATGTATTTTATTGGTACAGGAAATCAAACTCAGGACCTTGTGCTTGCCAGGTAGGTGCTTATGTTGCTGAGCTATATGGGATTGAACTCAGGACCTTGCACTTGCCAGGCAAGCGCTTATTCTACTGAGCCATCTCCCTGGTCTGTTTAAAGCCTTCATTCAGGTAGAACTAATGGATGAAGGACACCAATGAGGCTGTAATATAGTTGTATAGACAGGATGGTGTCAAGTATTGGGGCAGATGAGAAAAATGGTAAGATGTGGTCCTATTAAAATTCCATGATTTGCTCAGGAAAAAGCCCCAGCTGGTTGGGAATGGAATCTGTATTAATTTGGTGAATCTGACTTTCCTCCAGCTATTAAGCCAGTACTTTTCTATGATGATGATGGGGACAAACCCAGAGCTGATGGTAGGTACAGTAAAAGCCACTGACTATAGCTGTAAATGGCCCAAAGAAATGTTCAGGCCAAAACTGTCGTTGTTGATATGTTACAAAAATAATAGAGCATGGTTCTAGAACTCTTCTTCCCCAGCCCTGGATTGAATTCTGCAAGAACAAGGGTTGTATCTTGTTTATTTTGCCTTCCCATGGTAGGCATGGCATGCTTGCTTATTCAAGGGTCTTTTGTTCAAAGTAGTAAAACATTTCCTGCTATATGACTTTCGAGAGTATGGAGACATCTTTAGATTTACTCTGCTGTAACCCTAACTGCCAGGTAGTCTCAAGATGTCAGAGTCCATTTGTATGGTGTTGTCTCCTTTATTTAGTTGGTAGGGACACTAGCAGCGGTGTGCCATTTGTGAGCAGGTCCCACTAACTGTACGGGCTAAGTTACCTGCCCCCACTGTACTGACAAAGCGCACTGGCCCTTTACAGCAAAGGTTTAGTGGGGGTTTGTTTCTTTTCTTTTGCAGTACCAGGGATCGAGCATGGGACTTTGCACTTGCCAGGCAGGCGTGTATTGCTGAGTTATCTCCCCAGCCATGAGTGAGGGCTTGTGCTCAGGGCCAGCTCTTGGCACAAACAGATACTGAACTTGGCAGCTCTGGCTTCTAGTCTGTGTTCTACTGTGGAGTCCATGAACCGCTGCCCCCATCACAGTAATGCCGTGCACTGCTATCTCATTTCCCCAAATCCCTTGCAACAGCGTTGGCTTAATTTGGCTGATAAGAGCATGCAGAGGCCTCAGTGGGAACTTAAACCTGGTTACTGCAGCCAGACCCCTTCGCCTTGTTCCTTTCCAACGTCATGCTGCCTTTGAACCTTGCAGCCATCGATGGAAAACTCCCCAAGGATTTTGATGGCCATGGAATTGCCCTTGAGCCCCCGATTCCCTATTTTTGTCACCTTTTACAACAGATACGTTCAAAATTGCTGCCTGTCTGGATTTTCTCATAGCCTTGCCTAGTCCTGGTTGGTGCCTATGGGTAAGGACCATGGTCCTGAAGATTGGCAAAGCACTGGGAGGGTTCTGGGAGCTGGAAACGCATGCCACGGCAACTGTTTCATCTCAGCCAGATTAGGTGAGCCCGGGGAACTCGGGGCTTATGAAAAGCCTTTCGCATCCCACACACACTTGGGGTTCTATTATTCTTTCATCCCCTCTGACCATGGACATCCAGGGCAATGTGTATTTTTTTATTACTCTTGCGTGATTTTAATTCTAAAATATATCACAAATGTGTTTATTTCTATTCCCTCTCTGTAAGCCAGTTTAAATTCACAATGTCCATTTTTGTCAGACTGTTTACAAGTTAAAAGACAACTACAATAAACAGCCTCCTCTGTCAAACATTTTCAAAGTTTTTTTTGTATTTTTAGGAAAGGGTTCACAGGGTGTTCAGTGCCTCACTACTAGATCGGACTCCTAGTGATCTGCTTGTTTACAGCCTCCCAAGAGCTGGGATTACAGGCAGGGTCAACACGCCCCGGGGATGAGGCCGGCATGACGGGCCCCTGCGCAAGCCGCTGAGCTATTTGGCTGGCCCTCAAAGTCTTAATAGAGGGGGAACACATAGATTCTGTTCACGAATAATTTAATCCATGTGATACAAAAGTGAGAAAGGGGAGAGCATTGTTCTAGGTCCGCACAAATAGAATTCTGTTGATGGGTTATAATCCAGGGCTTCACTGTGTCCTGCCAGGTGCCAGCTCTGCGACTTCACAGGTCACTCCCCTCGCCTCACGTGCCACTGTCCTCACCTGTTACGTGGGGTAATGGGACCTGCTTCACTGGCTCACTCTGAAGAGTCAGTGCAGAAGAACTCAGAACCATGTGTGACAGACAGTTGAGTTCACAGTAGTTAAGCGTATTCGTTTGTGACTGATTCTTTCAGAAATCATATGCCAGGCCACTATTGTACAAGCTAGTAGGCCGAGTGCCCACAAGTGATTACTGGCACTGACAGGAACACCTACTACATGATGGAGTTACAATTTACTTATGTAGTATATGGAATAAGGCCAACAAGGACAAGCTGTTATGGTAACATTTCTAGGTTTATCTGTTTGGCTGCGGCTATCACACTCTTTGCATTATGGAGTAACATAAGAAGAGCGCGATAGCGCTCCTTAGCAGTCCAACGGTTAAAGCAGTATATATATTAGAGCCAAACAGACAGCGCAAAAAGTTGGGTTTATTGTTTGTGACCATCACATAATAACTGTTAATTTGTTTATGTTCCTAACACCACAGATCTGAGATATAATCTTTCCTTTCGATCAAAGTTTTAAAATAATATTATGCACAGAATGAGTATCTTAAAAAGCTTGCCACACATATTAGCTTTAGCTTTATAAATCTTTGCATAAACTGAAAAACAAGGCATACAAATTTTCATTTTGTTCTATCTTTAAAAATGCAATCCTTGTTGCCTTGAAATACTTTTATCCATTGAAAAATATTTAAGTTTAACTGTCTACTGTAAGACCGATGCAGTGATTTCCGAGGGTCAGAACTAGGCTTGGTCTTGACTGAAGCGAAGCAGGAACTCGATCAGAGTCCGGGTGGGCCTGCCGGTCATGCCCTTCCGCAGGTATGGAACCTCATCCTTGTTGGTCATCACACCTGCGATGTCTAAGTGCGCCCACTTGGGATGCGTCACAAACTCCCTCAGGAATGCCGCAGCAGTGCACGCTCCTGCAGATCTGAAGAGGAAGGCAGAGAGCAGTACTCAGCCCTCAGTCACCACGCACCAGACGTATCACTGAAGTCTGCATTCTCAGTGAGTAGGCAACACGACCAGAGTAAAAGGCAAGGCTTCAGGGCCTGATAAGGAGTGAACCCAAGGAATTAAATGTCCTCCAAGTGATTTCTGAGTTAACTCCTTATCAGGTCCTGCTTTAGATATGGCTTTAAGCAGTAACAGATAAATGCTAGGTGCCTTTCTCCCCAGTTAATGAATTCCTGTATTTTCCATTTCATTCCTGTTATTTGCTCCAGATGATCTTTATATTTGAAAACATGAACAATTTTGAGAATCTGTTGGAGAAATACCTTGAAAATTCAAGGCATGAAGGCTTACAGGCACTACAACAAAGAAACCAGGGTCAAATGTTTTGAAAACAGTCATTTTGGCAACTGAGGATGACAGTAAAAATATGCACTTAGCTCATATACATACTTGTATTTTCCAATATTGTTGATATCAGCAAGTTGGCAGTCTACAACCTGTCTGGTATAATGTTCAAAGAGAGGCATCCTCCAGACGCGGTCCCCAGTATCGATGCTGGCCTAAAGGAGACAGGTAAGGCAGTGGTAAAAGGGAAGTACATTCTGGAAAATTCATAGTATGCTTGATCCGTGGAGGAAGAAGCTGTGCTAACCTGCTATTCTGTGAAACTATCAAACAGGTGTGAAGATTGCTTCAGGTCACTAAGTAATTTAAGAATTATAAAAGGAAGCAGGAACGTTGTCACATAATTCCCCAAAATGTAGGACAATTAAAGTATTGATTTAAATTAACAAACTGGTATCCTATACTAGATTAGGCCTCCTGGGTTTGATTGGAATGAGTCTCCAGGAGGCTGGTCACTTCTGTGGTGTGAAGATCAGATATAAAGAAAAGCCGATTTCCTCCATCCGTCCATCCATCCATATATCCATTCATCATTCACTGAACTTTTGAACACTACCTGGTGTACTGAAATCATTGTATCTGAGCCGTCAGTGGGCTTACAGGCCCACTATTAAATGAGTAGAGTACTTAACTCACTAGTTAAGAAATCAAAGATAGGGGCTGGGGAGATAGCTCAATGGTCTACGTGCCTGCCTGGCAAGCACAAGGAGCCAGGTTCGATTCCCAGTACAGCACGCTGGGGTGGCCCCAAAAACATGGTTGTGCTGTGCTGGCCACTGAAATGGCGTGGTGGCACATGTCTGTAATCCCAGTGCTGGGGAGGCTGAGACAGGAGGATCACTGAATCTGAGCTGTGTTATGAGGCCCTGTACCTGCACCAAATAAATAAATCAATAATTTTAAAAAGATTAAAAAAAGAAATCAAAGATAATAACCAAATGTGAAAAGTCAAGAAGCTGCTGCTGTTTTAGGACATGAATACCTAACAGCTAAAAGTTGCTACCTCCTGGAAAATACAGGCGGTTGATAAACGATTTAATTATGTTGATGCACATATAACTTAGATTAAAAAATAAAAAATAGTGTTGTGGGAGGCCAGAGGAAAGGTTTCCTGGTCCAGTCTAGGAGACAAGTGACTTGAATATTGCAGAGGCCAGGGGCAGGTTTCACAAATAATGAGAACACAGATATAAAGGGGAAGGCATCCAGGGTGAAAGACAGCCTCATGAACATACTTAGGAGCATTTTGTTTGTTTTCCATATTAAGCTCCATTAACTTTCCTGAAAGGATGAGCTGCCAGGCCTCCAAAGGAAGCACAGGAGAGATGGGGCCATTAGGAAGGGCACTGGCAGAAGCCACGGAACAGGTGAGCTTCCCAGGCCTCTGGATCACAAGAAGAGCATGGGGCAAGGGCAGGCACCAGCCAAAGGGTGTGGTCGCACGAGCCTGTAATCCCAGTATAAAACTGATTTCATCCGTGTGACCGTCCATCCATCCATCCAACAGAAACAGCAAGTACAGGGGACAGAAGTGGAATACTGAGAGAAAGCAACCAGAAGAGATCATGGCAGAGCCCAGATCCTCATGCTACCAAGAGATGACCAAGTCACACACCTTGTGACTGGCTAGGATGGGCTAACAGTGGTGGCAGGTGAAAGCTGATGGCAGTGAGCAAAAGTGTGTGTGGAGAAGGCTGGTGGCTGGCAGGAGGGGAGAGGGCTCCTGGCTATGAGAGGACACGGAGGACAGCCTTCTGTGTGCACATTCTACGTGGAGGGCTGGACTTATCCCGAATCCATCAGAAAGCCCTACAGTTCAGAAGGGCCTCACATCCATCTCCACCTTGCAGACTCTCAACAATGGCCATGTTGCTTTCAAGTTATTTTCACATTATTCTGAAGCTACTGGAGAAGAGGCAGATGGCCAATAATTTAGGACCATCTGTGAGAACTGCACAGCACTCAATTGAATTTTCTGCTACTGTCCATTTTCAGTTTAAACCCACAGCATAAAAAAAATCACTTTAACACAAAAACTAGGCAAGTATATCATCTGTCATAGTGCAACAGTTGATGCCTACCTCAAATAGTTTGTTCCACAGCCAGGATGAATTGGTGAAGACCCCAGTGGCACCTGACCCCAGGGCCACATCCATGGCACCTGCAAGACACAGACGCTCGGTCAGCTTTGGCGGCTCTGCAACAGGTGGGCTGCTCTGCGACTCAGACCCAGGCTGTAGCCCCCTGACCCGCCTCACTCCCTCACTTTCAAAAACAGACAAGCTTAGGAAGTCTTTACTCCTCTACTCAGTACCTTTTACATCTCTCCAAGCAGAATTTACCTTTGTGGAGCAAAATGCAGAAAAAGACACAATGTCAAAATCATCAGCAAGCAGACCTAGGAATAACCATTACCTACTTTCCAAATTTCCTTGTAGACTTTCAAACATTTTTTAAAAAGTAATTAAGAACGCTGTATGTGTTCAAATGTATGTTCCTCTTTTCATGCTTTAAATATTCTGCCTTAAATGTATGGTTGAAAATGTTTTTAATGCTTCTGAAGCAGTCCTTACTATGGGCAGGGAGACATCTCTAATTTTTCAGCACCACGGTCACATCTCAGTGTGACTGGGTCTCGCAACAAGACTTTGTGGCCTTTTGGAAAACAAAATGAAACAGTCCATTACACCTGTATCAGTTATTTCCTTCGTATTTCTTTCTCTAACAAACGTGTCCCATTGGCTGACTTTAAGTCAGCGCTTAAACACAAAATCAAATTTAAAAATCAGATTTCCAAGAGCCAGAAGTGGTATATAGCTGTAATCTCAGAACTGACTCTGCATCGGAAGCAGGACTGCAAGTTTGAGTCCGGCCTCGGCAATCCAGACCCTGTCTCCGTCTTCAGAAAAGGCTCAGGGCGTAGCTCATGCAAAGCCCTGGAGTACTAGGGATGAGCATCAACTCCAGGTTCTCCTGAATACACAGGCAAGCACAGCAGTTCAGCCTTCACCTCAGTATTAGCTCCCTGCAGTCCGCAGTCTCCTATGTCGTCGATAAACCCCCGGGGGTCAGGGAACAGATGTGAATACGAAGCCCAGGCTTAGAACCTGGCACACAGGAGCGCTGAAAGCAGTCTCTGACAGGAAGAGGCACTCCTTGCCACCCTCAGCCCTGGGACACCATGGGGGTGTCACACCATGAAGCGCCACAGTACTGAGATACTCAGGGGCCATCAGCAGAGGTACTGAGGGGAGAGTCCAGTTTTTACCAGGCAGTCCCTGGTTCCACAAAGCACGCCTGTCCAGGTCACTCCTGAATTCCTGTCTGTGGCACTGTGTGAAACAACTCATCAGCATCTCCCCTAAGGAAAACTGAAACTCAGAAACAATACTGTATGTTCTACTGGGTAAACGTCATTTAACCACACAAAATTTCCCACATCCTCAGATTTCTTTGCAGTTAGGGTTCACAGCGGCTGTAGGTTCCCTGTGCCACATGTGAAGAGACGTGGGTACACCAAGCTTAGATCCCTCTGAGACTGCAAAGTTAATTCCAGCTAATCTCATCTCACACTGCACCAGGGATGTAAACTGACTCCTTCCAGGGGAGGCGGCAGCGCTTCTCCAGTGTCAGGCAGCTCTGTGCCATCAGAGTGTTGCGTTGCACATTTTTGCCATGATGTGACAGCTACAGAAATTAGTTACCCAAGTTATGTTAGTTATATGAGGAATTCTAAATTATTGACAATTTAGAGCAAATCACTATTTGTAAGTCATGACCTACACAAAACGCACGGTTCTTCATGACAGTGGTCAGTCCAGTCCTTCTGTCATGTATTCCTTTAGTCTTTTTTTTTTTTTGGTGGTACCAGGGATCTTCCAGTCTTCTTCACTGTCCTCAACTGTCACTCACACCCATGCACTTCTGTCTCCTATTGGTGCTCCCGTCACCCACCACCTGGACTATTATTATAATACTGTTATTTAGAAAAAAATCTACTGTGGAAAATTTCAAGTATTCACAAAAGCCAAGAGAATATAAAGGCATCCCTCCCAGTACGCATTACCCACCATGAACAATTTTATCTGGGATCCCACACCTGCTAGGTAAGTTTGAGGCCAATGGCAGTCAGTGCAGTACTCATCCTTAAAACACCCACTTCCATGCCCACAAAACCTACCAGCCACTGCACAGCTCGCTGGGTCCCTGTCCAGCTGTTCTCCACACTGCCCGCTGAGCAGGTGGCCTTTCCATGGTGCCAGCGTGCCCTCCATTCCCCGTTGCTTAGTGTTCTTCACTATCGTACCGTGCACTTGGCTCAAGTCAAACCCTGGGCACTGCCCGCCGCTGCCTGGGATCACACATCCGCGGGCCAGCCCAGGCCTCATGTCCCCACCATGTGGCCTCGGTTTCCCTCCACCCAGACTCTGGACTCTGGTGCCGTCTCTACCCTGACCCAGCCAAGCCCCTTGACTACACAGGCTCACTTTAACTTTGCTTCCTGTGCTGTCACCTGCTGGTGTGGACTGCTTCTGTCACCCTCTCCACGGGACCACAGGCCGCTCTGCATGCGGAGTCTCAGCACCCACAGTGTGCCGGACACTGCAACAGCAGAGGGTACTCGGGATCTGCACTTCCCCAGCTCTAAGGGGAGGAGGTCCTGCTAGTTGTGGCTCCTTCCAACTGACTGGACTTTTAACATACATACCAATTTGTCCTCAAAATATATCTTACAGTTCCATAAAATTTTTCCACAAGTTTTAAAATTTCTTGACACCGGATATACACCAGTCTCAGACAAAAACTATGATATATTTTTGTTGTTTTTCTTTTGTGGGGGTGGGATTGAACTCAGAGCCTTCACAGTGAGATACATCTCTAGCCTCTTTTTTGTACTGTTTATTTTGAGACGGGTTTCACTAAATTGTCCATGTTAGGCTCAGACTTGGAATGCTCCTTCCTCACCTTCCCAGAGAACTGGGACCACACGTATGCACCTTCATGCCTAGCTTCAAAAGAGCTACACTTGAAGGAACAGAAACTGACATCAATATTTAATGTAATAACTGACAACATGGCTCTAAAGATGATTATTTTTCTTTTCTTTTCTTTTGCAGGACTGGGGTTCAAACTCACAATCTTGCACTTGCCAGGCAGGCACTATATTCACTTTAAAAATAATTTAATTCCTGTAATTCCAGGACTATTACTACCAGCAATTTTGAAATTACCCACAGCAGAAAAACACTTTCCATCTGCAATTACAAGGCCTATATGGAGCTCTGTCTGTGGTCTAAGCAATCAGTGCCATCAGAACTGCTCACAGTCAAGAACACCACAAAGGTTTATAGAAGGTACAGTTGCCACCTCCTCATTCAATCCTACATTACGGCCACGCATTAAGAAAATGCAGAGGCATGGTGACTGGAAAGCCACTGCCAGCCAGGCCACTGCTTCTACAGTCTGGGCACAGTGACCTCCGTAATGCTTATGATCTATCTGGACCAGGTTCCTCAAGCAGTGTCATCAGTCTTCCCTGAAGCGCCTCCTATCAATAGGGTGCTATGCCACCTTTTTTGCAGACGAGACAGCAAAAACCTAGTCCAAAGCTTTTAAGAGGCAGGGTAAGTTTTAAACTGAGGCTTTTATGGCTAAAGACTGTGCTTCCTCATTTAAGAACTTGAGCTCAAGGATAGGTTTCTTATCTCCCCTTTGAACCTAAGTTTCTGGAACTCAAAGGGACCTAGAAAGTTTGTGGGGAGCTGAAGCAGGCAATCAGCAGCCTTTAGCTGCAGCAGTTTAAAGGCTCCACTACTAGGTCACCCCTAGTAACCATGGGCCACTTCCCTTTCAAACCCTCAGACTGAAAAACAAATGAGGGGTAGGGTGCTGATACCAAGCTTCTAGGGAAAAGTGCTTCCCAAGTGGTAACTATAAAACATAATTTCATAAACTTCAGGCGTGTACATTCTGTGACTGCCCCCAAGCTCTCCCTCTAGAGCAGTGGTAGCAAACCTATGGCGTGTGTTACTATATTTTTCTTTTTCTTTTTTTTGGCTAGCTCAGACTGCCTTAAGGACTGTGAGGGTGGGGATGGAACCGCAGTCCCCTGCACCTCACTGAATTTGCCCAAGTAGGTGCTTTAAACCACTAAGCTAACCTGCAAGTGCTCTATTTTTCTTTTGAGACAAAAGATGTTAACGTATGAGTCGTTTTTTCTAAACTGAAACCTCAGTATTCAGCTTTGATTGCCGTGTGGCACTTTGAGATAACTGGGTCTGGGGTTACAGTCTGGCACTTGGTCTCTACAAAGCTCACCATTATGCTCTAGGACCGTCTCCCTTCAGTTTGAAGTATTTATGAGCTGAGTAGGGAGATAAGATGCATGGACATGCCATACGCAAATTCTAAAAAGACTTCCTAGCAAATGAACCTGTGTGCTGTTCTTACACCGCAAACAAAAGGAACTAAACAAATCTCTGCTCAGGTAAAGGCTCACATGGCCAAGGACCAAGGCATGATCACAACTAAAGGACACAAAATCATCTGGATTTTGACCTGAAAAGGGGCAGAGCCAATCACTTCTGGATTGAACGTACGAGCAAGGGATTTTGCCCATGGAAACAACTGTGAGCTCTCAGGAATTTTTCACTGATCTACCGAGCTGGTGGTGTCACAGCCGGCCTTCAGCAAGAGCCCAGCACCCTCTGCGAGGAACGGCGAGTACCTGCTCAGGACTGGCTGCTGCAGGTGGCAGCTGGATCTGAGCTGGCCTGTGAGCTGGGACTTCTTCCCTTGACACACTGCACTGCACCCTGTCTGCTAAATCGTTATCTTGCTTTCCCTCAAAACGTTATTTCCTTACAACATCAAGTATAAAAACTTTAGAAAATTCAGTGGACATGAGATACATTTCCATTGTTAAAAAAGCTATTGGTTTCAAGATTGATCATTAATCTTTCATAAATCAGGCCTCTATCACATGGTAAGCATAACTTTTTGTGTGTGGGTGGTGTAAGGCTTCAGATCCAAGGTCTCATGCGTGTGACACAAGTGTTCCACCACCGAGCTACTTCTCAAGTCCTTCAAATAATTTTTATACTGAGACAGAGTCTTGCTGAGTTGCTCAGGCTGGCCCTCCTCTCTCACTACTCTCTCCTCTCCCAGGTAGCTGGGTGCATGACCCAATGGTCTTGATTTTTTTTTTTTTCCTTTTGGTGCTGGAGACTGAACTCAGGACTTTTAAGGATAAGCATATGCTCTACTACCAATGACATAGCTAGTTTTGATGTCACCCCCAACTTCTTAGGGCCTCATCTCCGGATGTCACAGCTCGTCTCGATGTCACTGTTTCATACTGGTTAGAAGTTACAACTGGAATACTTTAAAACAACACACCCAAAGAAGGAAAGCAGGCATTCTCACCTGTTAGGGTGGCAGCGTTGATGATGAGCTTTGGATTAAAGGTATGTGCGTAGCACAGCGCATCGGCCAGGACGAGCCGCCCCTCCGCATCGGTGTTATCCACCTGCAGCAAACGGGGTGAAAGAAGAGAAGAGGAAAACAGCTTGAACAATGTATAGGAAAGGTGGGCACAATGACTTCAGAGTGGGAAGAGGCTAGGCTAGAGTTTCTCATTAAGTAACAAAACATACTTGCATTTCAATTAAAAGAGGGACATAGCTAACACGGAGAGTAAATAAGATTTAATAACCTCTGTACCAGAGCTGATGACTTAAGGTTGATGACCCTGAGACAGGTAACAAAATATGACTCACTTCATTAACGAATAAGAAAATGGAAAAATTTCTGAAAACACAGGCTAGAGTTTAAGTCAGTATAGCTAAGTGGCAGCCTGGATCTCCAGGCAGTCGCAGCAGCTTTCCCTAACGGCATCCTGCGGGTGGGTCAGTAGAGGCCCTGCCATCACTGGCAGCGCGCACACACATGCACACACTTGCCACACACGTATTCCCACGGTGTGCAGCCCACTGTGTGGGAACATGTTTCTGTCTTATTGGGGGTGGGGGGCAGGGTCAGCCTACCCTGGGGGCTGGGCTGGCGCGGCATGTGGTGCCAGGGATTGAACCACAGGTCCCTGCATGCTTGCCTGAGCAGGCGCTGTAGACCCCTGAGCTGTCTTGCCAGCCCAGTGTGGGAGTGCTTAGGTTGGTTACTCATGCATAGGTTTGTGTGTGCAGTATACAGGAAGTGAAAGGAACAGAGCAGGCAAAGCACTCTTCAGATCCTATCAAGACATACTTGTGATTCTGCATGACTCGTGAGTGCTAGACACCACCCTACCACACACGGGGCTGGGCCCTGCACCCCCTACACTAGGCAGAGTGCTGCGCCCTCCGCTCACTAACCTGGATGGTCTTCCCGTTCCGGGCCCTAACCACGTCTCCAGGCTTGTTGGCTTTGCCGCTGGGCATGTTTTCACAGAGAGGGGCCAGACCTATTGGAAAGAATTTAGAAAGGAACACAGGACACAGTGGGTCCAAACAGGGCCACCAGTAGGCCATTAGAAGCATACCGGACACACACAGATGTCACCTTAAGAGAACAAATTCAGCATCACCAGTGACACAGCTGAGATATGTGGGACTGCAGCAGGAAACATCATCCTGTAGCATTCTTATCAATCGAAGTGTCTAACAATTTTAATTGAGAATGAACAAGCCAATAAATGCAAATTGTAGAGTATCATGAGCCTAGCCAGGATCATTCAAAACCACCAATGTTTTAGAAGTAAAAAAAGTTAGGAATAGGACCAAGGACTAAAGAAAACTAAAGCCGGCCATAAAAAAAAAAAGACTGAGACCCTGGGCTGGAGCACAAGTCAGACAGACTTAGATCCTGGCCCTGCTTCCCCTGCTTCCCCGAGCGAGCAGTGCATGCGCTCCTGTCCTCCCAGAACCGGCACTTCCTCCTCCCGGCTTCCAGATATTTAATTGGTCCTAAGCCTAGAAGCCAATCTGCGAATGAGCCGGCTATGCTCTTCTCTTGACTACTACGCATTTTTCACTGGAGTAAACCACAAACTTGACTCGAATGCCCTATTTGCTAACTCTTTTTTGCAGAAGCAAAACAAATCAATTTCAGCCACAGACGGCAGGCTGCAAAACACAATGTACTCAACTCAGACACAAAACATTTACATCAGTTAAACAGCTTCTGTGTGATGACACATTATTTTAAAACTGTGTTTCTCATGATCTTTTCAGACACAGAGGAAACTATGATTGTGCTTCAGCTCTACCCTCTGACTGGGTCCCAGCAGCTCTGTGAGACACAAACCCTGGCTACTTACCTATGATGTTAATGGGCAAATTGAGCTTCGCAGCAGACACAATGGCTGAACAGATCGTTGCGGCTCCCCCCATGTCAGCCCGCATGAGGTCCATGTTTGCAGAAGCCTTGATGGAGATGCCACCGCTGTGGGGAAGAGACACGATGTGCAACACTCAAAACCCAAGAGGAAGGCCACAGTCACTTTCTTAGAAAGGAACACACAACCAAGGGTTAAATACCACAACCTGCCAAAGAAAGTCACATTCTAAATTTAGTATCAGAGCTCTTCCAATGTGGCGGTCTTTACAAAAGACAGCAAGTAACTCCAGAAGGAGAGTGCTCACTACATTTCTATTTAAATGAAATGTAAGCAGTGCCCTAGAAACACTACCACATGATAACTTCATGCTGCACAAAATCCACCTCTCTTCATCTTACTAAATCTTGATACCTCAAGCTCTTTTCAGCAAATTTTAGGAAATGATCAACTCTTTGAACCTGAGGCCGTGAGCTGTTATGGAAATCAGACAAGCTCACAGAAGCCTGGGAACGTTCTTTTTAAACCTGAAGGACAGAGGTAACACATCTTTCTGCAGTGTCAGAAAGGCATACAAAGGAGCGTATAAAGCCACAAAGACAGCACTGCAACGTGAGTCGGGAGGTTTTAATTAGTACTTGCCAAGCAACCACACCGCTTCCCCCAAACAGCCTTGTAATTAGTAGCTTTTCTGCTTCCCATTTGTAGGTGCCCAGAAGCAAGCTGATTCACACAGCAGGGCTTGGGCTTCTGGGATCTGCCCAAGCATTCTTGGACAGGTTCCTTTTCCTTGTTCTCAGGTCGTTCTGCCATGGAAATCAAGTCCTCAGCTAGGGATATAGCTTGGTGCTAGAGCACTAGCCTAGCCTGTGTGAGGCCCTGGGTTCACTATCCAGTGCTTTTAAAATGGAAATGGGGTTCTGATTTTCATCTCCCTCAGAAACACTCAATAACTTGATGGGTGGCAAACATGCCTAAAGTTAAAGACCATCTACTGGCTCAAAATAAGCAATATACTCGTCTGAGAAACCCAGGCCAACCCCATGGGGTACAAGGAGCACTAGGGTTTGGGGGACATGTAGCTCAGGGGCACAATTCATGTTTAGTTTATGCCAGACATGGTTAAACTTGCAGCATGAGAGAGAGAGAGAGAGAGAGAGAGAGAGAGAGAGAGAGAGAGAGAGAGAGAGAGAATATTCCCATTTCAGCAGGAGTTCCTAAATGGGTGAAAAAATGTACTAAAAAAGTAAACATTTTAGGCTCCTTAGCAGTACTCTCCATAGAAGTTTCCCTGAAACATGGCACCCAGTGATCAGAATTCAGAAAATACTATATCTGTACTCAGAGTTCTGTACTTAACTAAACCAACTCAAGCCAACCCAACTCTCATTTGCCTTATCTTTTATATGTATGTATGTACGTACGTATCTATTATATTTTAGGGAAGGGTCTACAGGGTGTTCAGGGTCTCACTACTAGATCAGACTCCTACTGATCTGCCTACTTACAGCCTCCCAAGAGCTGTGATTACAGGCACGTGCCTGTCGGGCAAGTCCGGGATCGAACCCCTGGCCCTTGCGCCTGCTTGCAGGTACTTTAATCCGCTGAGCTATTTGGCCAGCCCTTCAACTGCCTTATCTAGCCCAGGTTTTTGGCCAACTAGCCCACTTGATGCCTCACACTCACTAGCATCCGAGAAACTCAGTCAGAAATAAATACTTCCCAAGGGAAATACCGACTTGCACTATCTTTTCCAGTGCAAAATCTCATTGGCTGACGTAACAGGGATGGTTTCTACTTCTGAGAACTATTTTTTACTTAATAAGATCAATGAGTTAGGCTGCTTAGCTAAAGAAAAAGGACCTGAATCTCCAAAGAAGGCTGCACAGGCGAGTAGCTGCGCTGTTACTCACTGCACAGAGAATCTTTAACAGCCACGAAGTAGAACTGAAGTACATGATAGAAAAATTTTACAGCATTTTTGAAGATAGACCTGGGCTGGGGATGTAGCTCAGTGGCATAGTGCCTGCCTGCAAGTGTGAGGTCCTGAGTTCGATTCCTGGTACCAACAAAATAAAAGAAAACAGACCTAAAACTGACTTCTGATTCTATTCCTTAGTCATTGTACTTGAATAAAGACTTAACATTTGTAAGTCAAGGTTTCCCTTCCAGAAGAATCGCTACAACATCTACACCATACGGTTAAGATTAAGGCTAATATATGTAAAATACTGCTAAGTTTCTGACATATTTAAATATTTTATAAGTGACAGTTTAATACATTTAAAGATTATGTAACATTTGACCAAATACCATACTTTGAACTAAATCACGTACCAAATAATACAACCACATAAAAAGCAATCACCTAAATGTAAAGCACAGACACCCCCAAGAAGTACCTGTCAAAGGTAATTCCCTTCCCAACAAACACCAGGGGTGCATCGCTTGCTTTGGGGCTGCCTCTGTAGTGGATTTCCAGGAAAACTGGAGGCTCATCAGACCCTTTGGCTACACTCAGGAATGAGCCCATCTCCTGTTCCTCGATCCAACACTTGGGTCTATAGGGCAGAGGGGGAAAAAGCAAATGGATTGTTATCTTTCCATCTAAGTAACTTAGACAAAGCTCAACAATATAAAAGGAAAAAAAGTAACATATACATTTTGTTAAGAGTGCTACACAGGGCTAGATGTGCAGCTCAGTGGTAGAACACCCATCTAGCACATATGTTTAAGGCCCTAGGTTCAAGCCCCAGCATACAAAAAGAGAAGAAAAAAATCCTTAAGATGACATATACGCCAAAAGCTTCAATTATGCCATTCTATCATTATTTCTGTATATTCTCAAGCAAGTTACTTGATTCCAAACTTGTTTTCTCAGCTGGAAGATGAAGTCGAGGCTACTCCATTAAGAGAGAATTTATACATGGTGACTCATACAATGTAGGATAATATTGCACAGCTAATGAATATAACCCTTTATCAACCTATTCAGGTATTTCCAAAGTTTTAAAGATGAAATTAACGAGGCTCTGCGACCACAAAGGATGCTTCAAGGTTGTTAAGGCATTCACTGGTTTTTTTTTTTTTTTTGTATTTCTAAAACAAACCAAACAGTCAACCAACCAACCACTAAGTTAACCAATCACCAAACCCCAATGAAGACAATTGTATTGAGTAGAATTAACTATCCCACTTCTTGGCACCTTTTAGAATTGCTAGAATCCTATCTTCTCAACATTGTAACTCTACTCTTCAGTTCCTTTTGCAATTTGAGATGTAGGAAAAGTAGTTCTTACATAACACCTCATAGAGGTAACAGACTAGAAAGAATCATTAGCAGAAAATGTACATGACGCTGCTGTTTTTTCTTGGTAAGAGTTCAAAGAGTATGGAACCAGATTTGTCCCACAGAAGGACAAGCAGTCTCAGGCCCAAGGAACACTCCTGCAGTTGCCCCCTCACGTGTTAGAACTAGTCTTAAGTCAGAACTACAACTGCCACTGCACTTTAAAGCTAACTGAACAGGCTGACAAAATAGCTCAGCAGTCTAAAGCGCCTGCTTAGGAAAGCTTAGGCAACTGCAGCAACCGTGGTTCGATCCCCAGCACCACATGCTGTGCCAGCCCCACCCCCAGGGCAGGCTGAGCCAGCCACAACATAGTTTTGTTAAAAAAATAAAATAAAATAAATAAAGGTAACAGAACATAGACATCGGAAACTCACTTCAAAAAGAAACACGGCTGTACTACATAGGCATTTTTCATCAACTGAGTAATTGATGTTTTAGGTCCTGCCCTTCTGGAAGAGCTGTCTGCTTTATCAGTGCAGACCTCCTAACACCAGGCAGGGCTTGGTACACCCGTCTCAGCTTAACACCGCCCCATGTCCTGCCTGGCCTCTGGCTGAACTCCTCTTTGTCCTGCCCAGCCACAGGCTGTACAGTTTCCCCGGGGGCCACTGCATGCCTGCCTTCGCACTTGAAACTCCTGTCTTCACAGCTAAGGCCACCTGCGTAGGCTCTGTGTCCTTTCAGTCTCGCACCCCTCTGTTCCTGGGGCACCTGCCCTATACCCATTTACTGGATGGTTCTCCCTGTGAGACCCTCACATCTGTGAGGATGGGAAAATGGGGAGTGACTTCTAGAAAACACAAGATGTCTTCTGGGATGATGAAAATGTTCTTAAAATGGACTGTTGCATAGCTCTGTGAATATACTACCAACACTGAACCACACAAAATATGGGTGAATGGTATGGTATCGACTATGCCTCAATCAAGCTGATGCAAAGCACACACCAGTGTGCAGGGTGAAGACATGACACATCAGTTTGTGTGTGGCTACAGGTTGGCCACCTCACCTCTCTGATCTCAAGTTACTCCTCTAAATAGACACAGGAAGTTGGACTTAAGATCCTTTTTGGGGCTGGGGAGATAGCTCAGTAGAATAAGCACTTGCCTGGCAAGCCCAAGTCCCGAGTTCAATTCCCAGTACCGCCCCCCACCCCCCCAGACCCTTTTTGGCAGTAACCTCCTGTGAATGTGATACAATCCTGAATTACCTGATGTGGACCTCTGTTTTACTACTAGCACTTTTGAGGCTCTTCTCAATGATTTCGGCAAATCTGGTTGGGGTCATCTTGTTGGCTGGAGTCTCCATCAGCTGGCGCGCCAAGTTCTGCCCTGAAGCGAAGAGGACCCCTTTCTGCCAGGCCTCCTGATCCCCGCTGTGGAAAGAGGCACAGTCACTGCCAAACAACTTCTCAAGGACACTGAGAAGCCCTTAGGACATCGAGGAGCTCTTATTTTACAAAAGCAAGAGGACTACAAATGAAGACTGACACACAGAACATGGGTATGCTCTCTGTGGTGTAACCCAGGGACAGACAACACAGTACATGGAGCCCGAAACTGGAGCCACAATAGGCCAGAGACTGCTGGACAGTTCCCTTCAGAATCCCCCTCACATAGAAAGTCAGTGGATTCACGGGTCTCGGAAGACTAAGCTACGCCAAAGCTGGGAGAGGCTCCCAGGAGAGGCTGCTTCGTTCTCCCTCACCACAACAGGCACCATGCAGCCTTAGGCATTGCTCATTAGAAACTGAGCACATAACCCTGTGGATGTGGAACCGAGGCTTTGCTGCCTTCTGCCTCGGTCAGGCCTAAATCCCAAAGTTTGAGATGGTAAGGAACGCATAGGGAAGGCTTTCTCCTTACAACAGGGGTTAATATGGGCGGCCTGGAGATGCACACAATACCAGCTGAGGGCATAGAGGGATTAGAAGGAGCCACACACTCCCCAGTTTATCTTAGGATCATCATTAAAAACTCTTATTGGTAGTGCGACTCTGTAGACATTATAGTCACTCAGCAGAGGGCAACGTGAGTAAGTGGATGAACCAGGGTTCTAAAGGCTCATGCCAAACTATTCCCTTACAGCTGCCAATCCAGGCCAGGCCAAGGGCCACCACTGCCCTCACAGCTCCTCACACTGGAGTCTCATATTGTTTTGTTTCTGACAGCAGGGACCTCATATCCCTAATGTGAAGAGGACTGGAATGGAACAGTTGCCTGAAGACCTGCTGAAAGCCTTCCCCTCAGACCCTGAGGCCAAAGACCACATCCCTCCATCCAGGCAGTTGGCATTCACATAATGCTAGCGCGTGGTGGCTACATGAAAACGGAACTGAAACTGGTTGAGATCCATCTATCCTGTCATCCCTTCTTCTCAGTAAGAGCCAGCACAGTTGAGGCTTCCCAGAATGAGCACGTGTGGAGGGGTCTAGGAAGTCAAGAGAAAGCACGCACGAGAGCCAGGCGCCGGAGCAGCGCGTGGGGTCAGCTACCACAGTACTAAAGGGCTAAGGTTACGCACAGGGACAACAGTGAGAAGCAGGCAGCTATGTTCAAGGCCACAGTACCAGAAATGCCAGGGAGTGCCGATCTCATCGTGAGTTCCTCCCTCACCTTCCATAAAGCTTTGCCGACACTCCTGTCTTCCTTCTCTGCTTTAGGTCATCGTATTCATAGAGACCAAGCACAGCACCTTCTGCGGCAGCCTGGGCATCTCCACAGGAATCTACCTCCACAGAAGACAGCTCCAGGTCCTGGACCTGCCTGCACCCCGCTAGCGAAGGACAGAAGAACCAAAACACAGGAGTCAGTCGAGAGTAGCTGCAACCGCAGAAGGCAGAGGCTTGGTGCACTATGCAGAGGAAATAGGACTGAGGTTCTAGTCCCAGCCCAGATGCCTGCTGTTCTGAACCTCCATTCCCACTCAGTAAAGCCAGCACAGCTCCCTACAGAGCAGAAGGCTGCCAGAGCAGGCAGCTGCGCTAGCATCGCTTCTGAAACACTACGTTTTCTTGATAAAACCTTCCAAGCACCAAGCATTCCAAAGTCAAAGATCAAAAGGGACAGAGGAATGATGATGCTGAGATTAGTCATCATTAATATAGCATTTTATTAAGATCAGGTCAGCAAAAACTCTCCAATAAAAGTTATGGAGTGAACACTTAGTGTAAACTCTGAAAGCAAAACTAAGAAGCATTTATGATACATATAGGGCCAAGGACTAAACACGCCCCAACTGTGCTGCTTCATAAAGTTCTCAAAATGCTTTCTGGCCACAGCCTCTGTGTGACTAGCTCCCACTGCTGAGCTCAGCAGCGCTGCAATTCTGTCAGGCCAATCACACTACCAAGGGGGACAGGCACACACCCTCTGCTAGTGAGGGGCAGCCACCCCCTACTCTGTTTCCACTTTCCATAATTTATAAATATAACAATTCCATGTTGTTTAAAAGTAGGGGAACAACAAGATTACATTCCAAAAAAGATTTAAAAAGTTCAAAGGCCAATGTCGTAAAGTGAACAAACGGTAGTGAAACCTCCCAACAAAAAATACAGAAACATGAAAAGCAAAACTTCCCCAAGCTAACTTCTCTATCTACTAGAAGCTTATGTATATGCGAGGGACGCTGAATATGCTGTGCTGAGCACAGCACAGTGACGGGGAAGTGGGCATGAGGAAGAGCGCTTCCTAAAGTGGGGGTGCCCAGCACATTCATCAATCAACAAGAGAGACATCACCTGCGACTGCGGTTCTGATGTTTTCTTTGCCTTCGTGCCAGTTCTCCAGCTCGTCCACCCCAGCTGCCCTCTTGCCCAGGCCGACCACCACCACGCTGGGGAAGTCCTGTTCCGCAAAGGCACTAGGTCAGCCACTGGGTTTCCTTAGTCGCTCATTTCCAGACATGAACGGTCCACACCGAGGGACCACTGAGCTCCCACCCAATTACTTTAGTGTTGGTACAGGAAGCCTGTGTCTTGGTAAAATTTTATAATATCTCTGGAAGGCAGTGTGCTGAGAATCAGGCAACAAATGTTGCCTAAGACTGTGCCACATGGCCCACCACGTGGTTGTGTGACAGAGGACTATAAGAGAGGCAGTGTCTATCTTTTGGTACTTCTGCAATAAAGCTCTCTGATTCAATACCAAATTTCCAGTACTGTGACTGGGCAGCCACAGTATGGGCACACAAGAGGTGCCCATGGGTATGGGCACCCATGAATACGGCTTTATCCCCTACCTGATGCAGACCATAAAAGGTTCGGGTTTTGCCAGCCTTCAGAGGTGGTCCAGATCTAAAACAAGAAATTGTTTTAAAATTCATTCTGTTTGCTTGACAGCTGATGCATACATACAAAAAGCCAGCTGGACATGGTGGCTCATGCCCATATATCTAGCACTTTGGATGCTGAGGCAGGAGGATCACAAGTCAAAGGTCAGCCTAGACTATAAAACCAGACAATGAGAAGACTGCAGTGTGTGGCTTAGGTGGCTGGGGGAGGGGACAAGTATGCTGACAGAGGTGGGGCAGTTTCCAAGCCACGTAGATGCTCCACTACAGCTAGAAGGCTAAAGCACAGATGCTTGGCAGCTACAGCCCACACACATGTGGCAGAAGCTCAGTGCATTCTGAACTCTTACAGGTGAATTTTTGGATTAATAACATAAGGCACTTGAGAAAGATCTGCAGGTAAAGGACTGGTAATTGAGAAGATATGCTAATTCTGTAGGCTACTCACTAGACAATTACTATAAGTCTCAGAATGCAGTAGATTCTGACAGGTTACCTACCACCTAAATTAACACTTGTGATAGTGGTTGATGCTTTGACACTTCTATTTCTGCCAACTGTGGCTTGCAGCTCCAGCGTTTCCCTACAATCATTTAGACCCAAGCTAACCCAAAAGTGGTCTGAATTGCAGGCCCTTCTCAATCTTACTGAAGCAGAATCTGAATTTTTATTAGGGCCTCAAGTGAGCTCCTCATACTTTAGTATAAGAGGAGACGTGAAGTTCTAGCTGTGCACTTAGGCTGTTTTTACACTATTCAGTTAAAGGACACAGGCTGGTAGAGGGCAGGCAGGGAAGGAGGGCAGGCTGAGGAAATCTGTACTTTCTAGATCCGTTGGGCTCAATGTTTCATAATAGTCTGTGAATGAGTGGGAAACTGCATGACTTCCCAGAAGTGCGGGTCCACCCACACTGAAACACCCAGCACTGCAGAGCCTTCCAGTCACTTCTGCTTTCACTTCCACTATCAATTCATGGAAATCCATGAATTTTATCTAATGACAATAAAGCATAAAAAAATCCTTTTTAGATTTGGGGGCTTTTAAGAATTGAAACCTCTAGGAATACTTACATGTTCAAAACATCTCTTAGCTTCCCATCCACCAATTTATTGAAATTCTCTCCTGCACTCGTAAACTGTGGCACTTCATCTTCTTTGTCTCTGGAATAGACTCCTAGAACAAGGCCCTGAGAACAAGCAAGCAAGACAGACATAATCGGGTGGCCTCTTCGGGGCTCAACAGGTCCCACATTTAGAAGGAGCAGACAAACCGTGTCTTTCCCAAGGACTGAAGAATAAAACTCAGCTAGCAGTAGCCACTGTCTGCCAGCCAACTAAATATGCATCCTGCCACAGTGATTCAAATTCCTGGCAAAGCAAGAGTGGAATTGCGACCCATCCCTACCTAGCCCACAGCTCGAGTTTTCATGGCCACACCCAAGAAAAAGCTCACTTTCAAACAGAACAGAAAGGTTTTAAGAAAACAAATCCATTTGTTACCAAGTTAAGACACTGAGTTACTTCACAACATGTGACCATTCTGGCGAATGCCTTATTCTGAGCTGTTGGTATTCAGCTCAGAATAATCAGAGGCAGTAGATGCAGGCAGGGCTCTTGGACATCCACCTTTCTACCTGAAAGCATGGCATAAAACTTAGTCCCCATGAGAGCGGCCCTCCTTGTACCAGGCAGGAGGAGTGGGCCATTCTTATCACCAGAGACTGGGAGCTGATGCCAAATGACCCTGTACAAACAAACCTGCTAAAATAAGCCTTCTTTCCACTGGCCCAGCCTCCTGTATCCCGTCCCACACCCCCATCTCACCAAGGATGAAACCCTTTGTATCGCCACCCCCCCCATACACTTCCTCTTCTTCCTTTAAAAGTGTATAAGCAGTTGGGGACATACTTATGCACATCTGTAGCCCTAGAACTCTTGGAGACTAAGGCAGGAAGATCGTAAGTTGGAGCCCAGCCTGAAACTCTGCCTCAAAATAAGAAATGTTTAAAAACTGAGGCTTGAGTACTTGGCTCAGTGGAAGGGCACTGGGCTCAACCCCCAGGATCACCGAGAAAAAGAAACACAACTTTTTGGACTGAACAGCTTTTGCAGGGCTTCATATTCCCTATGCAGACTCCTATGCACATGTACATTTATCTTATGTCAGCTTAATTCTTAGACACAGCCTTTCAATCTTGGAGGGTAAAAGAAGGCTTTTCCCCCACTCTCTTAAAGCTCTCAAATGGAAATCTCTAGAATACCATCCCAGTGAAGATAACATTTGCAGGCTGGCATTGCAGATTAGGTATCCCTTCTCTAATATGCTCGGGAGCTGAAGTGTTTTTCAGATTTTTATATCTGAGTTATCTTGGGAATGGGACCCAACTCTAAACATAAATTTCATTTATGCTTCATATACCCATACCCTGGAGGTACTATACCACATTTCAAATACTTTTTTTTATCCTCACATGAGGATGAGTGCAGAAATCTTCCACTTCCGGTATCATATTGGCGCTAAAAATTTTTGGATTTTGGAGCATTTCGGATTTCAGATTTTCAGATCAGAGAATTCTTAACTCTCGTCTGGCAACCTCCTGGGTTAAAGTTAACAAGTGTGCACTTTGGCATAATACCACGCACTTAGAGGCCTGCTCACCCATATCTCTTCTCTGATCCCTTCTTATCGTTCAGGGGACCCAAACCCCTGAAATAAAGAACAAAGCCCCAGGAAACAGGCTTGCTGTGTCCTTTTACAGGGAATTCGCCTTAGGGCCACTAACATGCAAAGACTGCAGCCTTTTTCCGATGCTAAGGCGGCTGATACCCTGCATCACACCAGCAGCAGGGTGTAAAACTGAGTCAATCCAGTTGACTTTCCTCTGTCCTTGGTTCTTTCCACGCAAACACACAAGTTATTAGAACAACCAGTGCCCTTTCCTTTCATCTGGTCTCTGTAACTACCGGCTTCCTCCTCCTCCAGGGGTCCATGGGATCCCATTAGGAACTGAGGACAGGACACTGCCACCTAGGAGGAGCGAGGCACAGTGCTTGGAGGAGCACTGGATAGGTGTCTGCGTGGTCCCTTTACTATCTGTGACAGTCACAGGGACAGAATTCCAGCCTCACCTAGAACATTCCTCTCCAAGAACAGTCCTCTCTGTGGTCCTGCTGCACACTTCAATTTGGGCTCCCCCATTCAGCCAATTCCCCGTTTTTTAGAGCTTTCCAGTCTGAATAGCATCCTCGTCCTTCCGCGGGGCCCCAAGCCGGGAATGCTTTTCCAGGGAACACACTCTTCAGTTCACGAGATGACGCAACTCCGCACAGCCCTCTTCCCCAGGGTGCCCTTCCTCGGCATTTCTCTGGAAACGTTTTCGGGCAACTTTCTCCCGGAGGGCGTCGTAGTGTGGGGCCCGGGCCAGGGAGGAGTCCCGGACCCCAGAGCACGCCCGGGATAATCGTACACCTCGCTTTTCTGGGTAACGGCAAGAACTACACAAAATGATGGGTAAGAGTTCGGCAAATGAACGAAACCAAGCCCCCGGCGCGGCCACCACCCTTCAGCCCAGGCTTTGGAACCGAGCGCTTCCAAGGGAGAAAGGAAACCAGCCATCCCCGGAGACAGCCGGCGGGCACCGGCCGCTGCGAAGCCCCCGCCGCCGCCGAGGCCGATCTCGGCGCAGCAAGAGAACTTTCTCCCTGGAGCGGATCTGTCCAACTTGGCGCAGAGGACACAGACGCAGCGCGTGGCCCGCCGGCCGCCCCGCTCGCCCGCGTCCAGGATCTCCGCGGCGGCCAGGAGCCAGCCGCCCTCTCACCTTCGTCATGTCTGCGGCAGAGAGACCCCGGACCCAGAGACGCCGCACTCCCAGACGTCGGGCGGCGACTCGCCCGGCAGCCGGAAGAGGCAGCCAGAACATCTTGTCCGCGCGCCCCTTGCACCGCCCTCGGAAGAGCACGTGGCGCGTGGAGGGCGGCCGCGCGCCCGGGGCGGGGCCATAGGCTTCGCGACGCAGGCTCGGGCCGCGCGACAGGTGTAAGGGGCGGGGCAGACGGGGATCTGGAGGCGGAGCTTTCGGGGCCGGGCCGGCGCGCGCGAGCTCGCCGGGAGGGGCGCGTGCCAAGGGGCGGGGCGGGAGGCACCTAGGGGTGGGGCTCCCGACGGGAAGGCGGAAGCGCGCCGCGGAGCGCGGAGCGAGCGTGCGTGCGCCCGCTGGGGGCGGGGCGGCTGTGCACGTGCGGCGGGGAATTGGTGACAGAAGGGCGGAGCCGGCTTCGGGTCGCCTCAACGGTCCGCCACCGGGAGCCAGACGCTGGAGTCCGGCTCGCCGACCGCACAAGCGGGTGAGGAAGCAACTCCCGCTGATGGTTGTTATTCCTGACCTTATCTTTGTACCTCCATCTGGTCCAAGGTCGCAAGCCGTCAGGCGGCCCACGCACTTGTTTATTAAAAATAGGAGCTTTGCGGACGGCCCCGGGTGTTTAATGAAGACGTTTTTGGTTTTTGAAAAGGATCTAACATCTTTCACTGTAAAGATTCTCCATATTAAGCAAGATACATAGCTTAATATGGAGAAGTGGGAGAGATAAAGAAACCATCTTTACTATTAAACTAGTGTATGATGATGATTTTTGCAGACTTTTACTGATTTTAGTTTCCGGAAGGGCTTGCAGTTTCTGACCTCGGCGGCAGCAGGGAAAACGTTTTTTTCTCCTCTTCAAGGGCAGAGTAGGGATTTGCGCATCGTTTCCCGAAAGGTCGGGGCGCGTTGCATAAATCCACGCTGCATATCTAACGTGGTGTTGCGTTTAAACTCGGTAAACGAAGTTCAACCATATTTATGCTACCCAGACAAAATCATTTCATTCGCTCTCTAGGTCTTCCTAGGTCTCTCAGCGGGAGGGCTCAGGCTGCCGCCTCACGGGACAGAGGGGTGCCAGAAGCTTCTCTCCTTTGGCTGCGTTTGTACCTTCGGTTCTGTTTATTCCTCCAGCAGAATTTCCAGGCATGTGTTTCACTTTTGTTTTTGCTTAAAGGATGTCATCACATTTCTACGCCAGTGGTGTAAGGGAAAGATACATTTCCCTGCCGCTAAATAAGTGAAAAATATTATACCCACTTTGGGAGGAAGTTTAGTTATACATCAGACCTCGAGTTGACCAGGTACTTACTATATTTTTCTATAAGAAAACATGGAATTGGGGACTTGCCCAGTGGCTAAGTTGTTGAAAGCAACTCCTTTGGCAAACTCCATTAGGTGCGCTGGAGCACGGTTCTATCCTCCACTCCACAGGCAGCGCTAGATCTGCCCTTAAGGCAGCCTGACTGAGCCAGCAGAGCCAGCAAAAAAAAAAAAAGAAGAAGAAAACATGGAATTAAAAAGTGTCTAAACCGGTGTCCCTGACAGTACCTTCTTATGGCCTCAATCTAAGCCTGAGAATTTGAACCGTCATAAAACATTGTTTGGAAAAGTGTAAGAATTTTGCCTTTTTGTAGGCAGCCTCACAAGAAAATAAGGACCCTGAAGATGGCAAGGCCCAAGTGTTTATATCCCAGATTGAACAATGAATAGTAATTGTGAAAAAATAAATATGCAGAGAAGCCAAAGGAACATAGGGTTAATTTTAAAAGGCTTGCAGCCAGGCATGGTGGCATGCGTCTGTAATCCTAGCACTCTGAGGAGCTGCACCCGGCGGGAAGGTGGCATGGAAAAGCCCAGCCTGGGCAGCTTAGTCACTTACTGAGCCCCTGTCTCAAAATAAATAAAAAAGGGCCAAGGAGAAAGTTCAGTAAGGACCTGGGATTCAATCTGCTGTACTTCAAAAACTCAAAACAAAACAAAACAAAAAATGATTAAACTGTTTACTCTCCCTGCCCGGACTTCTTATCCTTGGTGAGAATTTTTCCTCCTCCTGGTATAAGAAAACCATCATTCATGGGGCTGGGGAGGTAGCTCCGTGGCACAAGTGCCTGCCTGGCAAGGTCGTGAGTTCAAATTCCGGTCCTGCAAAAAAAAAAAAAGCACCATTCACATAGAAGATTTGTGTTCATTTTTTCTCATTTTGAGACAGGGTCTTGCTATGCAGTTCAGGCTGGCTTTGAGCTCACTCCGTGGCTCAGGCTGTTCTCAAACTCTGGGGAATCCTCCTGCATCAGCCTCCTAAGTGCTGGGATTACAGCCCTGCCCAACCTCACATAGAAGTTTTGTATCTTGCTTTCAGGAAGAAAAAGGAAGCCCAAAATGCCCTTTCTGCATCTGCTGCTTTTCGAGTAACATTAGCTAGAAATAAACATCGTATGCCACCATGACATATTTTAAGGCTGTACATTCTGCAACTCACAGAAATACTATGCTTATAAAAAATGTTTAAAGACTGTTTCATAGTTATACATACATATGTGCTAGTTCTTCTGGCCTCTGCTCAGTTAATGCCGCATCCTTTGGGGGAACCTTTGCCACCCTTGCCTGTCTGTGTTGGATGCCTTCCTCTGCTCCCAGAGCAGCCTGTCTGACAGTACTAATCACCTGTCTCCGCATTGGTTCCCTTCAGACAGTGTGGCCCTGCGGCTCGCATCCCTGGCTATCCAGTGTCTACATCTAGCGTCCAGACTGTGCCTTGTATCTACACAAGGTGCTCATAAAGTGTTTGAATGAGCACACAGTCAACGTCTAGTGGTGTGGAAAATTAAAGAACAGGCAGGATGCTTCATGGGACTTTCAGAGAGTAAACAACAGAAAGAGAAGGATGTAGATGATTAAGGGGTACATCAGGATCAGGAAGTGTGTGGGAGGCTCTTGGTTTGGCTTGGTGTGGAAGACTCAACCCTGCTGGAATTAAACCTCCTATAAAGACAGTGATGTTGGATTAAAGAGAATCTTGCTAGACAGGAAGCAAAGTTTATTGTGGGTGTCTGAGTTGACAGGAAAGCAGTGATGTCCTTGTAGAAGCTGGGAGAGGTAGAAGGCGTGTTTGAGTATGAGTCTAGGGTAGAGAAAGCCTGACAGAATAAGTGCTTCAGTGGAAAACTATACCTTGTCCGCGCATACCCTGGAGATGCCTCTGGGTTATGCTGTTTAGCTCTATGGAATCTCCTTTGTAACTTTCTAAGTTGTAGATAGTTTTGAGATGCAGCCAAGCCTGACCTGTAGGTACACGAGTTCTGATCTAGCCAATGGCAGTTCAGTTGACATCCTTCCCTGCCCCAAGGAAAAGCCAGTTTTTGTCCACATTTGAATATTCATTTCAATATTCCTGATCTGTAAATCCATAATTCATTCTTAGAATGCTCTTTTGAACCAGGTATAACAATGAGCTGTTTCCTTCATGGGTTAAATAAGGCCTTGAACATACATTCCTTTTGTGTGGGGGGTCACATGGCAACTGAACCCCTACACAATTGAACCCTGGCCCTTTTCACTGAGCTACATCCCTAGCTCTTTTTCATTTTTTGAGACAGGCTTTTGCTAAATTGCCCAGATTGGGTTTACATTTACGGCCCTCCTGCCCCAGCCTCTCAGAATGTCTGCATTATAGGCATGGGCTCTACACGTGTTCATTTTTTCTTTTTCTACAAGACTTGTGATTTTAACTTATTTGGGAAAAAGTTATCTTTTAACCTTAGACAGAGTAAGACCCAATCCTGCTTTTAGTTTATGTGTTTAAAACATCAGTGTTTACCTACAGGGAAATGGGAAGGATGTTTTTGAAGATTTTATGCCTCCTGTTTTGGCTCAAATCAGTAGAGTTGCTATGAATGTTAACCATGGTGTGATATTTTAACTTTTCTGTAATTGTACTTTTCTTTTGAAACCCTTCTGAACACTAATTGGGTAATGTTAGTCACTCACACTTGCTGAGGACAAGTAGTAAGAGTGAGCTGAGTCTGTGAGTGACACCAACATCATCCCTATTCTTAGGGCAGGGGGAGACCTAGCAGGGGACATCATGATCCAGGGAGACACTGTATTCCATTCATCTATTTATCCATTTAAAAGTATTTATTGAGCACATATTAAATGCCAAGGACTGTTGTAGGCACTTGGTAGGCACATGACACAAGGATCCCTGGGTCTGTGGAGCATATTATAGGAGACGGAGACATGGAGGAAACATAACACATAGCTAAACTGTATGAATTTTACAAGGCTATGAGTGTGCCAAAAAGAGGGTACAGTGGGTGAAGGCACTGGGGGTGGGGAGGAGTGGGATGCTGCACAGGCAAGCAGGTCTCAGGAGAGCACAACATTTGAGGAAAGACTTCAAGGAGGGCAGTGGAGGAGCCCTATGGGTACTGGAGAGAGAGCTTCCAGGGTGAGCGAACCATGAAGGTGAAGTGGCAGTGCTGGTGTATTTGAGCAATTCTGAGAAGCCCTGGCACTGGAGTGGAGTGAATGAGAGGGAGGAGAGGAGGCAAAATCAGCAGTGGATGCAGCCAGTGAAGGCTGGCCACGCAAGGCCTGGTTTTTAGTCCTGTGTGCAGTAGGAAACACTGGAGGGTTTTGACCTGGTCTGGCCTCTGACCAGCTAGTAGGCTGTACCAGAGTAGTCTGTAGGAGACAGGTAGAATCAGAGAGCACAGGTACGCTGCGGCTGCGACAGTTATCTGCATGAGAGGCAGCAGTGCCACAGACTGTGGGGTTGCAATTGTCTGAATACAGGTATATTTGTCAGGTGAGGCCATTGGGAAGGGACTTCTTCAGAGATTAGACACTGAGTGACCATAAGGAGAAGCCACCCATGGGCAGAGGTAGGAAGGAGAGAGGAAAGCTGAGCAGGGTGCAGGTCTACAGGAAGGCGTGGAAGAAGTCATTTGAGACCTGCATTGAGCTTCAAAGAAAGTTATGGGCTGGAGCTGGAGCTGTGAGAATCATGGACATGGAGACAGTTTGGTTTGCATCCATCAAAGAAAGAGGGTGGATAGGAGGCCCATCCAGCACTGTGAAGTTAGAGGCCGAGGAGGACGCAGTAGGGAAAAGAAAACGTAGCAGCCAGTGATGCTGGAAGGAGACCAAGAGCTCCTCGGAGAAAAGCACCTAGGTTGACGTAAGATCGAGCTCGAGTCCTCCTTTTTCCTCACTGGAATGTACACATAGTGGAGGCGCTGGAGCCTCCACATTTTAAGAAAAAAAGTTTTTTTTTTTTTTATTTATGTATTTGGCATAGAGTCTCACTACACAGCTCAGACTCTCAGTGATCCTCCTATCTTTAGCCTCCCCAGCGCTGGGATTATAGGCACGCACCACCACACCCAGGTTTGTTGGCCAGCTTGGGGGCATACCATGTGGTGCCAGGGATCAAACCAAGCTTCTTGTGCTTGCCAGGCAGGCAGTTAGACAGCCCTATCTCCCCATCCCTGAGCCCTCACATTTTTAATCACTGAACTCAAGGAAGCTTTGTCACCTTGGGACTGGTAATTCGTTTCTGGGCTGTGAGCACCTTGACTGTTACTTATGAAAGAAGCAGACTTTTAGCTTTGGGTCTGCTGTTGTTTTGACCATTTTCATAGCAGTTGAAATTGAATTCTAACTAACGTGCACAGCTCTGATTATACAGTTTTGCTGCACATATGTTTTTCACTCCCCCACCTTGGTTTTAAGCTAGGAATGTATTTCATACTTGCTATTTTGCATTTCTCACTTGGCTTTATATTTCACTCTCCCAACTGGACAAGTTCATGTGAAGCAGAGTTTAGATGAGAAGATACATCCCCGCGCGACACTCTAGACTCAATGAAACATTGCTGACAGGGTTGGAGCTGTTCCTTTAAACTTGCACGTTTATATTAAAATCAATGGTGACGACCCACAGGCAGCCTCAGGTCATGAGGAGCTTTCGTTTTCCTTTGGGGGTGCTGCATATCTGCATTGGAGAGAAATCACTTCCTGTTACACCAGGTCCATGAGTGTGGACGTGGGGGGAAAGCTGAGTTAATTAGTACTGTATTTCTGATTTGGTCTGTAGTAATGGCTCTTATCTACAGGGGATAGGAAATACACTTCAGGAATCCGCTGGATGGCTGAAACTATGGATAGGAGATATTTGAAATTAAGAAACAGTAAGAGATTAACCACAGTGAGTAAAATATAGAATAAATTCACTATAGAACTTACTTAAAACTTGGGGATATCTCTTTCTGGAATTTTTCGTTTAATATGTTCAGATCTCAAGTAAGTGAAACTACAGAAAGTAAAATCACAGAGAAGGGAAACTGCTGTATACTGCTACTTAAGGATCTCTTACCAGGTCCAGTTACTTAATTTGAGCCAGTTGGGACAAGTGTGAGGCTCCTTGTTCAAAAGTAAGAATTTCAAGGCAGTGACGAAGAGTTTTAAGTTAAATATGGGACATTTCCGGAGTGGGCACCCAAGCAGTTGCACAGGTCACACGCCCACCGAGCCAGCCTTGCCTGTCCACACACAGGTGTGCTGAGGGCTGTGCGGGCCAACACCCCCTATCCGCAGTTTGTGCACTTGGTCACTGTTGCACGTCGCGATGAAAACAAAGACCCAAAAGCAAAAATTTATAGCGCTTTTTATTAGCTGAGCTCAGCGGCCTCCACTCCCCTGTGGGTCACGGAATGAAAAGCATTGGCTGAGAGGGGACAAAGATATTTAAAGGGAAATCATGGGCGGGGGATATCTTTGATTGAAGAGAAGAACTTTGCAAGACATTTGGTACCTGGGTTAGGGAGGGAGAGGGGATGTTACAGAGCTTGCTCTGTTTGTAATCAGGAAGGACATTTGGCACCAGGGTCAGGGAGGAAGAAGAGATATTATAAATTTATGGTGAGGATAAGATTTCACAATGCAGCAGTCACAGTCTGTTATAGAGAGCAGAGTCAACTTTCTGCAACAACAGAGTTTGTTACAGAGAGCGAAAATCGGAGTTGTCTTACAACAAGGGAAATACAAAGTTTTGGTCATCTCGGAGTTTGGGCTAAACTAAAACAAAGGCATAGTTTGTCTTAGGGTAGGAGGGCTCCTGTCAGCTAGGGCAGGGGTTAAGTCAGTTTTTGGTCTGAGCATTGGGATACCTGGGGTCTCATCTTGTCTGTCAAAGGCTTAGCACATTCCTTGGTTTATGGCTGGGCAGGGGGAGCCAGAGGACAAGCAACTCATGAAGTAGTAAAATGGAGTCACTTAAGCTAGCTCATAATAGTCACCAGCCTCAGCTTGGCAGCAGTGACGCCGCATCACCAAGAGCAGAAGAAGAAGGAATCTGACTAGTGATCAGGTGTTCAGGCGTTGCCAGGGCTGCCTACATTAAGGAGTGCATGTGCTACTGGACCCAGGTCCAGCCATTTGTCTTGTGAAAGCCAAACTCAGGAACTGAGACTTGGTGGGAAAGATGGCAGGTTTCCTTACGGTGAGCTCACTGGTCGGGGAAAAGCACAAGCTATTTCAAGAAATTCTGTAGTCAGGCATGGGGACACACCTGTAATCCCAGCGAAGGGCAGGCTGAGGCTTGCAGCAAGTGTAAGGCCAACCTGGGCTAGGTAGTGGGTTCAAGGTCAGTGTGAACCTCCCAGCAAGACCCCATTTCAAAGACACATACACACACCCCACAAACAAAAATGAATACTAGTGTATGAAAGGATTTTTATGAGGAGAGAAGGAGGCGTAATGGACTAGGAAACACTGAGTTACTCTTTACTGTCTTTGTAGTCTGGGGACTATTTTCCCTTTAGTCAGCAGCAATCATGCAGTTACACAAGACCTTTGGCTCCTAGGTCATCCTGATAATCCTTTAGATAAACATGTCCCCAACCCGTCCCCCCCTCCCC
>PVKN010000701.1:11338-67075 GCA_004027915.1 Capromys pilorides | reverse complement strand
TCCCGCGCCCCCCGCAGCCCGCGCCCCGCCCGCAGTCCCCGCCCTCCGCGTCCCTCCCCGCCTCCCCGACCCCCGCGCCCACCTGAGCCTCTGGTCGTGCTCGCAGTGGCGGCCGGTGAAGGGCGCGGGGCACACACAGAAGCTGCCCAGCACGCAGGTGCCCCCGTTCCTGCAGCAGCGCGGCGGCGGCGGCGGCGGCACACCTGTGGGGTCAGCGGCGTCACCCGCCTGGTCCCAGCCCGGAGGCGACCAAGGCAGCGCCCCGCTGCGCGTGTATGCTCAGCAAACTCTGCTTGTTAATTCAGGGATTAAAACAAACTAGCAAGGGCTCCGGTGGCCGGGAGACGCCTGGGTGCGCTCCGCGGATTGGATTCTCTCTCCCTCTTCCTTTCACATGTTAAAGTTCGGCTGCGGCTTCCCGGGACCCGGCTTCGGGACAGGCCTCCCGGGCGGGACCACCCAGCTGCTGGGCCCGGGGCGGAAGGCTGCGCCGGGCGCGGCCGCGCCCGATCCCTCGGATTAGCGATCGTAATGCATTCCACACCAGCCAGACCTTTACAAGAAGAGCACCTCACCAGGAGAGGCTTTTTACTTTGCAGCGATTTCTGATGCGAAGACGGTGAGGCGCCCTTTTGGTCTCTCGAGTGCCCCATCACGGTCCCCCGCCCCCGCCCCGTCCTAGAGTCCCCTAACCAGAATCCCCGCAAAGGCTGCCCGCCAGCGAGGAGACTCACGCTCTCCGTAGACCCGGGAGTGCGGGGCAGCGCGCCGGGACCTCCAGCGCTCTGCGCTCCCGTTTCCCCCGATGAAATGATTCCAGGCCCTCGAGAGCGCTGTGGGCTGCAACTTCGGGACGGCGACGTTGCTGGTTTCTCTACTACCTTCTTGTTTCTCTCCGTGATAGCCTTTCAAAGATTAGACACGAGACTGCTCATGATGGAGAAAGACGTATTTTATGCAATTAAAACTGAGACTATGAATAAAATGCTTCTTACTATTTCCCAGGTGGACGATCTGTAATGCCAAACTGACTAGACACAGCAGCCTAGGATGTTTAAAAAAATTATTAAAGTTTGAAAGCAGAAGTTAAAAATATTATGCAATGATTACATATAAATAGAATATCTGATAAAGTAATAAGCTGCAATCATTTGGGGGCTTCGATTTTGGCGAAGGTGGTCCTAGTTTAGAAAGACTTGGAGGCAAGCCCGCCTTCCTCCCCTAAAGCCGTCAGGGACCTGACCGCAGGTCTGGACGATTGCTCTTACCTGACGCGCCCCAGGGTCATTTCCTCACGGACAGGTCCGGTTGGCGTAAGCGGCTCCTTCCCGCATCGGGCCCACACAACCGATGTGCAAGGGCTGCGGCTGGCCGGCTCTGTCCTGGACGGTACCCTCACTCTCTGTCTTGGAACAACTGCCTCAGGGCTCTGTCCTGGACGGTACCCTCACTCTCTGTCTTGGAACAACTGCCTCAGGACGCAGAGCGGGTTAGTATGGGAGACACCGACATTTGTTCCCCTCTGCCTTGGCCAAGACAATCAGCCAGGAGACGTTTGGTTCTGCCCTGGAGACCAGTCAGGAGCTCCTGCCGTGACACCAAGGTGGGGGGCTGAAGGACAGTCATTCAGTGAATCACCCCAGGAGGGGTGGAGACACAGGCAGACCATTCCTCCACCGAGACTCGCCCCCAGCAGTATTTACAGTGTCAGCAGTGGCAGGGGTAGGGGTGGCCGATCCCTGGTGCAAGACCTAAATGATCAAGGGAGCGAGTGTTTACCTCGCCAAGAAACAAACTGACTGAATGAAAACCCAACACAAACAGCAAAGCTGTTCTAGGAAAATTGAGGGTGTTCTATTGTATACTCCTTGTTCTAGAGAGGGGGAGACAGCCCAGCTAGGGAGGGAAGCTGCTGTGTGAGAGACACTGCTAGCAATCCGGACCCCACAAGCTGCCCTTGCAAATGTTGAGCAAGAGGTAAAGGGGGACAGCATCTGCACACCTGCATTCTCGGGGGAATCTTTACCACCACGGACAAGCAAAACTGCTCTGCGCTTCCCTGTCAGGGACACTAGTCCTGTCGCCACGTGACAGGGGTGGGGACTGAGACTCTGGGATGTTAAGCCCCTCGCGCATGAGATCCTTTGAACACACGAGATTCACAGAAACCTCATGCAAAGCTGCCTGTGCACTAGAGTCCCTGCCCACCACCTCAGGCCGAGTGTAAAGCACACCAGCCCCGGGCCTCAGGTTTCCAATTGCCAAAGTCAGACTGGGGACCTTCACCCTGTGACTCTGTGGCAAAGTGGATTTTAATACAAGAACTGATTTCTAAAAAATAGTACACAGCCAGGCAGAGAGCTCAGTAGAATGAGCACTTGTGTGGCAAGTACAAGGCCCTGAGTTCGATCCCCAGTACCTCCAAAATGAAAAAATAAAAAATAGTATGCTTCCCTAAAAGTTGGAACAGCTTTCTGTGCCGATTTAATTTCTCACATCTAAGGGGCTAGGGAGAGATAGCTCCGTGGCATAAGTGCCTGCCTGGCAAATGCAAGGTCATGAGTTCGAACCCCTGTCCCATTAAAAAAAAAAAAGGAAACAAAATAAGCTTTAATTTCTCACATTTTTAAATTGCCATGAAGCTAGCAAAGCGCCAGGAAGCTAGGCTAGCACGTGGCCTCCAGATGAAGGGTTCTGTGAGTTCCAAGACTGGGTCCAGACTGACAGACCCCAGGGTGCAAAACTTAGAGAAGATGGCACCCTAAAGCTTCAGCAAACTTCTCCAGGGGCAGCTTAGTTTGCAAGTTGAATGATTATTATTGGTTCTTTATGTAATCCAGCTACATACAAAAAGTACATTTTGTGTCTTTATTAGAAACTTCCATATGACCAAAATGGGCTGTAAAATAAAGTCATAGGCAAGCTTACAGGATTGTATTTCTTTACATAAAGAGTTTAAAATCTTTACTTTAAAGAATGTTATGGAAGGCTGGGGAGTTGGCTCGGTGGCATACGTGCCTGCCCAGCAAGCACAAGAACCAGAGTTCGATCCCCTGTAGCTCATGTCGTTCCTTTTAAAGCAGGCGTGGTACCACACACCTGTGATCCCAGCACTGGAGAGGCTGAGACAGGAGGATCACTACGAGTGTGAACTGAGTAGCGAGACCCTGTATCAAAAAAGAAAAAATGTTATGGAGACCCTTTCTGATAATTATACAATTTTAAATAGATCATCTAAAATTTAATTCTTCACAGTTCATTAAATTTTTTATGTTGGACATTTCCAAATATACAAAAAAGTTAGGAAAAAAGATTCACTAAACGCAGATTCAAAAAAAAAAAAAAAAAACCAAAAAAAAAAAAAAACGCAGATTCACCATGCAAACATTAGCCTTTGACTATCTTATGTCTTCCCATGCTTAGTGTCTGGAGTTTTTAAAAGCTAGGCCCAGAGTTTTGATCCTGGGGATTGAGTCTACAGCCTTTACACGCCAGGCAAATGCCCTGCCACCTAGCTCTATGTCCCCTGTCCCTCAAATGAGGTTTCAAACATCTGCTAAACTTTACAAGTAGAAACTGTAGAAAAAGGAAATGTTTTGTCTTGAGGGATAAGTAACAGCCAAGGGACATCTCTCTCGGCTGTTTGCTTAAGATCTGGGGGGCTGGAGGTGCGTCAGGGCCTCTGGCCTGGGAAATACAGCTGCTGCTGAACTATTTTCACCCTTTGTCACTTACTCTTCCCAGGCCTTTGTGGTTCCTGGGTGTCTCCTAAGCTCAAAGGTCTAATAAAAGAAGTTTTGCATCTCCTCTCTCTAGGAGAGCTGCCACCCACAAACCCGGCTTGTGAGTTTCCTGGGAATGGCTAGAGTGGGGGAAGGTGGGTCCTTTGCCTGGCGTGGGGTCCTCTCTCTTGTTATCAGCTGTGAACAGATAAGACTGGAGCCAGCCTTCCGACCTCCAGTAGATAAAATGTGTGGGAACCAGGCCATTCGAGATTAAAAACTGTCACATTCCCAGCACGGCGAGCAATCACCGCAGCAAATGCTCGGCAGCCACCAGTGTGAAGAGCTCTTTGTGACTGAGAAGCTGTCCACATGGGCAGGCGCTGGGCTCCACAGGAGCGGGAGCACATGGCCCTCTACTCACCCTTGTGCTTTTATATCAAAAGCTTAAAAGTTTTGCTTTTTATTTTTATTTTTTTTCTTTCAAAATTTTTACTTTAAAGAATATTATGGAGGGCTGAGGAGTTGGCTTGGTGGCCTAAGTGCCTGCTGGCAAGTGCAAGGACCCGAGTTCAACCCTGGCTGGGCTGTTTTCTGTCTGTCTGAATTTTTCTTTCTAGATAGCTCATGGAAGTGAAATAATACAGTGTTTGTCATTGTTTATTACTTTTATTACTTTTTTATTACTTTCTTCTGTGCTGGGAATTGAACCTGCGGCTTCATGTGCTAGGCAAAAGCTCCACCCACTACCCATGTTCTTCTGTATGTGGTTTCTTTCCTATAGCATTTTTTCTTCTCATTTGTTTGCTTATCCTTGTGGTGTGGTAGCATGTATTGGAATCTCACTTCTTCTTGCGACTCAATAATATCTCACAGACTATATATATATACATGTATATATATAATTGTTTATCCATCGAGTGTTGATGGACACATGGATTTTTTTCCCTACCTTTTGGGAGAACCCAGAGGAAAAACAACCTTGTACATGCCAATGCAGAATCCTCAGGAGAAACCAAATCTGCCAACACAAGACCAGTGTCTTGTACTCCCAGCCCCAGAACTAGGAGGAAATAAATTTGTGTTGTTTTAGTTGTCCAACATGTTGTTTTGTTACGGCAGTCCAAATTAACAGCCAAGGGTTTTTGTTTTTTTTTTCCACAATTCTAAATTTTTTTCAGTGCCTGGGCTTGGACGCAGGGGCCCCCACGTGCGAAGCGTAAGCTTTCTGTCCTGTGCTGGCCACACCCCAGGCGTATTTCCCCATTATGTAGCGTATGATACAAACCGTAGTGCATCTGTTTTTACTGGCAGCCTTCTAAAAAGTCAGAGAACATTACTCAATGTCCTTCCAAGAATATTTTCATCCAGGAAGAGCCTTGTGGACAGTTCTCCGCGCCACGCGATTAGCCCTGTGGATGTTCTTCAAAGCAGGTGGCAAAGCTGGACTGTTGTGGCTGCCCCAGCCCCCAGAGAATCCAGTGCAGTTAGAGATGCTTCCGGTCCACTTCAGGAACTGGAAGTGGCCAACTCAGGCATCAAGAGCTCATCTCCCAAACAACAGAGCTCCACAGTTAGTTTTTCCAAATGTGGCCACAGCCAGATGAGGGTAATCACCCCGGCCTTTAGTTTCTAAATAGTACAGCTCCTGAAGATTTATTTGCAGAAAAAATGGTCATAGAAAAAACAAAAAGCATGAATTCCCTGAAGAAAACAGAGGGTTCAAATAATTTCGCCACAGAGACAAGTTTGCATTCTCTACTGCTGTGGGGGAGGTAGGCAGTGGTACATTGAAAGGCAAAATGTAGGAGCAGGAGCCCTGCTGGCAGTACCCCGCTTCCCCCTCCCATCCCTATCCCTGTGTTCCCCCCCCCCCCCATGACCCAGTCCACCTTATGGTACTTGCAGATGGAGCCCAGGGAGAGGGCCCCGTCAGTCCTCAGCACGGATGCAAAATGCATTGTGTGCCTTAGGTTCGTTTTGCCTTCCCACTTGGAATGTTAGGGACCTGGAGACAGTGCAGGGGTCAGTGGGGAGCATGCCACTGTGAAAGAGCACAGTAGCCAGGAGCTTAATGGCAGCAGTTTTGTGTCCCCACTGCTCAGACTGATGTCAGACCCAGGCCGTCTTACCAAAACATTGTGTGGTTCTGTGGGGGAGTAATTGAAGATGGCTCTCTCTGACTGGTCTTGTTTTCCGGCTGGGCTTGAGCACTCGTCTCCGGGATCGGCTTGCCAGTCCATGCGCACCTCCCAGCCACTTTTGTCACACCCTAATATCCTGTCTCACTCTGGTCTCTCTTCTCACTGGAGCTCTTAGGTCACTCAGGACTAACTTCAGACTTGATATTTAACAATGATTATAAGTCTCATTTTATCTTTATTAAAATTTTTTTTATGTATTTAGTACAGGGTCTACAGGGTCTCACCACACAGGTCAGACTCGGAGTGATTCTCCTGTGTTCAGCTTCCCAAGCGCTGGGATTACAGGTGTGCACCACCAAGCCCAGACTCAGTGGCCCTCTCAGCTCGCTCCAGGAGCAAGACCAGCACAGCACGCCTGGGGATGGAACCTGATTCCCGGCAAAGCAGGCACTTTAGTCCGCTGAGCTATCTGGCTGGCCTGCATATGTCTCATTTTACAGTTCATGTGAAGGTCCCTAAGAGCCTGGTGCCCTCCACTCCCAGCCCTGTAGCCTCTCTCTTGGACATCCTTATGGTGGCCTGTGGGACAACAGAGATAGGAGGAGATGGTCATGATCTTCATCTTTGTGGGCCCTGCCACCAGCAGTGAGTTCCAGACCCACACCCAGGGAGGGGTCTCACAGGGCCATGAGCATTGGGAAGGCTCCTTGGAGCTGAGAGAGGACAGAAGAAATGCAGGTAAAATGGAATCAAGGAGAATGAGGACTTTACAGCTGCACTTTTAAGAAAACTGCAACTTTGGGACACAAAGTTACTCGAGCCTTTATCCTTGCAGGAAATTCATTCAAAACCCTCCTAAGTTCTTAAACAACTGGAAGCCCGTGAATCAAGCCCCGGACTTATGCTTTTAATCTGGGAATTCATTTCCTACCACAATCTCCACTTCAAGAAGCAGTGCTAGCAGGCGAAGCAGACCTCAGTTTCAAGCACAGGTAAATGGTTTGCCTTATAGCGGAGCCTGGGCTGGCTGAGTAACTGACAGAAAGTAGGAATACACATCCTAGGGACCAGCCAAGTAGCTCAGAAGACTAAAGCACCTGCAGGGGCGGCAAGATAGCTCAGTGGTCTAAAGTGCCTGCTTAGGAAAGCTTAGGCAACCGCAGGGTTCAATCCCTGCACCCACCCCTAGGGCAGCTTGAGCCGGCCATAATAGGTGCAGGGGCCAGGGTTCGATCCCTGGGCCACTGGGCATGGTGGTGCAGGCCTGTAATCCCAGCTCTTGGGACACTATAAACAGGTAGATCACTACAAATCCAATCCTAACCTAGCAGTGAGACCTTGAGCACCCTAGAGACCCTTCCCTGAAATACAAAAACAAAGAAATAAATACATGGAATCTGCATCCTAGATCACGCTTCCTGAAGTCACCCTCCAGACCCCTTGCGTACATCCAACTCCAGATCGCAGTGTGCCTTTCTCTCTCAAGGGCCCCACTGTTTCTTCGAGTGTGTACTTTTAAATTTCTGCCTAATAAATTAATTAATAATTAATTAATTAATTAATTTATGTTATAGCCTGCTCAGCCTTCCCTGAGGCTGCCCCACCACAGGGGGGGGGGGGGCTGCCACAGCATGTGGTGCTGGGGATCAAACTGTGGTCCCTGCGGTTGCCTAAGCTTGCCTAAGCAGGTGCACCATTATCCTTCCTAATGCATCCGAAGAATTCTTCCTCTGAGACAGAAGACAGAACCTTGTAACTTAATTCTATGGGTGAGGTGGGTTTAGAACCCTCCCAGGACCCTGATCAGTACAGGACTGTCAAAGATGGCTGGACGCACACTAGTCAACACTGTATTGCCATATTTCCTGTTTAATTTTTACTAAAGATATTAAAGTAGGGCTGGGGTGGTAGCTTGGCACTCTAAATGCCTATCTGGCAAGTGCAAGGACTCGAGTTTGATCCTCGGTACTGCATGCTGTGCCAGACACCAAAACCAGGCATGGTGGTACGGGCCTGTAATCCCAGTGCTGGGGAGGCTGAGACGGGAGAATCACTGAGTCCAAGCTGCATAGTGAGACCTTGTGCCAAATAAATAAATTTTTTAAATTATAAAACAAAAGATATTAAAGCAAATTATATCATTACATCTTCTCTCTAAATATCTCAATGTCTAGAATGTTTGAAGAGGAAGGCCATTTTCCTATACAACCACCACTTTTCCTTCCACAACCACTGTAGGCAGTGGGACTACAGCTTCTTCTCTTGTCTAAATTAGACAAGGAAACCAGTTCAAGAAATGAGTAAATTTTGTCATTAAATGGTTAATCTATTAATTATATTTTGTGCCCAATTAAAGAGCTAATAAAATATATAATCTGTTTTTGCTGGATGTCAAAATTTTATATGTTTGCAAGTATAAGGATGTTAATACCCTGGGGTATACTTGCTTGGTAAATGCAGGTACATGTTGCTGAAAGGAGTATTTCTTTTCTTTCTTTTTTTTTTTTTTGGGACCAGGGTTTAAACTCACACCCTCACACTTGCCAGGCAGGCACTTGTGCCACGGAGCTATCTCTCTGGCCCCTGGACGTCAAACTTTTAAAACAAAATATACTTGCTTTTACATAAAACAGAAATTTCTGTGGTCCGATCAAGGGTCCCAGTGGCTGCATGAAGCCAAACCCCTCAGAGGCCTGCGCACCCCTGGGGGGGAGGGGTGGGTGCCCGCTTGACTCACAGGGTCGCAAAGCCAACAGAGGTTCAGTTCTGCCAACCCCTAGACTTCCTGCTTTTGCAAGATGACAATTGCTCTCCAGTATGGCTTGCTAACTGTCAGTTTTATATTTCAGCTGCAAACGACTGTTGAGTACACAGCTTTGCGTGAACAAAAGCTACTTTGGGGGTGTCCTGGGTACTCTGAAAAGCCTGCCCAAGCAACCAGTTTTGGAGCTTGCTTTGGAGCGAGGGATGTAATCGCCAGGACCCGTGCCAAGGAGGAAGTCTGTGAGGCCCACAATCGCCTTTGGGGGACTGTGAGGGACAGACGCATGAATGCTGAGGGTCCGCCGAGTGTTGGTTCCGGTGTTCAGTAGTGCGAAATACTTTCTGTATCCAAGTGATGAGCTCATGGCATTGTTCTCTGGGTTTGCCCAAAGGTGATTCTTGCTATTAAGTGTGGCTTAGCATTGAAATCGGGGCTTCTGGAAAAAGCCCTGATTGTACAGGGCGGCCAAGACAGCTCAGCGGTCTAAAGTGCCTGCGTAGGCGAGGTTAGGTGAGCACACAGGGACCATGGATGGATCCCTGACACCAACCGCGATGCCAGCCGTGCCCCCAGGGTGGGTTGAGCTGCTCAAAAAGAAAAAAAAGAGTTGTCGTTGATTATAAGGTTTCAGTGCAGGGCAACGGTTAAGAGAAGAACTGGAACAACTCAAATCATGAAAGGCAATAGAGATGTGCTTCAGTCTTCGTATGGGACGGGCCTCCATCCGTTGCCTAGGCAGCCTCAGTCTTCTGGGCTCACCCAGCCTTGCTTCAGCCTCCAGGGTAGCTGGGTTTCCAGTGCACGGTGCGTGACACTGCCCAGCTGGGAGAGAGGTATCTGAGGTAAATAGAGACCTCTCATTTGAGCCATTTTACTCTAAAAGGGAACAGAGAAATAGAGGCAGAGGGGGAGGGTAATTGGGGTCCAGGGTGTGGATCTGAAGGCGGGGCAGAGCTCTGCTTTGCCCCCTACTGTTGCATGTGGGCTAGCCACCTTTATGGTCTCTGTGCCTGCCTCTTCCACAAGTGCAGGATGTTTACAAAGGACGGACCCCGGCCCCTGCTGAGTTAAACTTACAAACTGCCCCAGGTGACAGGGTGGCTCAGACGCGACAGTTCATCCCTTGTCAACTTGGCAGTCAGACACATTTTTAAAAAGACTTCCAAATACGCAGACATGCCTGTCTTTTGTCATTTCACAGCTTGAATATCACAGCACAGGCTGAACAGTCCTTCAGAGTCAATATGAAGTCTGTCAGCATTATATTAAATCAGAGCTGTAAGAGTCTGCCCGGATGTCCAAGGATCAGCGCATCCCTCTACGCCAAAAGCACTGAGTCGGTCTCTAAGAGTGTCGGAGTCCTAAGACTTTCACCTTCTCTATAATTTTTCTTTTTTTATTCACTTCTTCTTTTGGTGATGGTGTTGTTGTAATGAGTGTGAACGTCGCTTTTAGTGTTTTGCTTTATTTTGTTATTTTTCCTTCTTTTCCTTCCTTCTGTCTTCTTCACCATTTCCTGAAGTTTAGGTTGTCTTCCTCTGTCCTTCAGCCTTACTTTTAATGTTTCTTTTTTTTTTTTTAAGTTTATTTTGTTTTATTAAACCTCATTTATTTATTTGTGTTCTGGCTGGCTCAGCCTGCCCTGGGGGTGGGGCTGGCGCAGCATGTGGTGCCGGGGATCAAACCACAGTCCCTGTGGCTGCCTAAGCTTGCCTAAGCAGGCACTTTAGACCACTGAGCCATCTCGCCAGCCCCCTTGCTTTTAATCTTTCTGTGTTTTTTTTTTATTTCTCTTTTTCTTCTTCCCCTTTTTCTTTCTCCTCTCACAGTAAATTTGCTCTATGAGGTGGCTATGTACTGTATAGAACTTTCTCATTTGTCTTAGATTTTGTTATGCAACTATAAACCTTGTTCTCATGGCTAAATGGAGAAAGTTAATAGCCATCATGGTTTGTCCCTTGCCAGTCTGGTGCAGTTGTTGGATGCTGCTGCCCACTGTTTTGCTTTTGGTCACTGCCCAGCTGTTGCAGTTCGCAGTCCTTCCTGTGTGCTAACGCCTAGATCGAGGGGTTCTAACCAGTACTTTCGGTGAGTCAGCACCAAAGCACTGGATGCTGACCAAGCCAAACAAGCTACAGTATTTCCTTTCTAACAAACCGAAGAGGCAGGATCCTGGAGCTGATTCAAAAGTCAAAAGCCAGCTACCTCTAGAAGACAGCAAAGCACTCAGTTCCTAAAGAATTCTCAATATGAGTAATGAAGCCACCTACCATAAGTAATACACAAGCTTCCATTGGGAAAAAAAAACAAATTAAAGAAACAGAAAATGAGAAAACATGGCAGCAAGATGCAGCTCATAATCTCTGACTCACTACGGCAGTAAGGAGGCCCTGAAACAGAAGAAATAAATACGGCACCCAGCTGAGATTTCTGAAGTTCTAGCAGCAGATGTAAAAGCAGACCAGGTTGGTATGTCTCTTGGCCAGAAATAATTAAGAGAGGATGACAACCGTGAAGAGTGACAGAATGAATTAAGCTTGTGAACTAAAGTAACACTGAATTTCAAGCCAGAAAAGAAAAACAAACAAACGAAAACAATGCAAACTGATTACCCCTCAAAATTATCTTTTAAAATTGGTAGGTAGGGGCCTGGGAGATGACTGTGCAGTCTAAGCACCTGCCTGGCAAATGCAAGGACCCAGGATCAATCCCCAGTCCTGCATGCCATGCTGGCACTGAGCTGAGCCAGTCACCGAAACGAGGTGTGGTGGCGCACACCTGTGCTTGCCAGGTGTGAGGAGGCTGAACCAGGAGCATCACTGTGAGTCCAAGCTGCGTAGTGAGACCCTGTATCAAATACATTAAAAAAAAGAAAATGAAATAAAAGAAATTCAACAGATGGAAAACATTACTCCATGTGACAGAAACCTGGAAAAAGCTGGAGGAGCTGCTCTACTCTCAGACAAAGTAGATTTCAAGCCAAGACTGAGTGAGAGAGGCAAAGAAGGTCACTGCATCCTCATTACAGGAACAAACCAAGAGGAAGAAGCAATGATCATAAGCAATGCACCAAACACCAGTACTCCCAGCTATATAAAATAAATATTAGCAGACACATAAAATGAAATAAGCACCAATACAGTTGTGATGGGGGCTCTCAATACCCCACTGTCACAAATAGATCAACTAAGCAGAAAATCAACATAGGCGCAGCAGAGCTGAAACAAATCTTTGAAAAATTCACTTAGTAAATATCTAGAGAGTTCCATCCCCCGAATAGCAGAACACACATTCTTCTCATCAGTACACAGGATTTACTTCAAAATAGACCACATACTGGCTCACAAAATAATATGCCTAAGGGGACCCAAAGGAAGTGAAATCATTTCACACACATCAGCTGATCATTGTGCAATGAAATTGGAAAGTGACGGCAAAGGAAACCACAGAACCTTCACAACACGTGGAACTGAAGCATCTTGAACAATCAGTGGATCTCACATGAAACTAAAGAAATTTGACAGCTTCGAAAAATAAACAGTGATACTGGAATATACGGGTGCAGTGAAAGTTATATGAGGAAAATTTTAGCAGCGAATTATTAGATCAAAAAATTGGGCTGGGAGATAGCTCAGTGGACTACAGCACCTGCTCAGGCAAGTGCAGGCAAGCTCGGGGACCATAGTTTGATCCCAGGCACCACATGCTGTGCCAGCCCCACCCCTAGGATGGGCAGAACCTGCAGAGTCCTGGTGCACACCTGTAATCCCAGGGCTGGGGAGGCTGAAAGCAGGGTGGTCGCCATGAGTCTGAGCTGCATAGTGAGGCCCTGCAAAACCAAATGCATAACAAATAAAAAGAAACATAGATAAAAACTGAAAGCTTTCATCTAAAGCTCTGAGAAATGAGGATGCCCACTATTACCATACCTATCAAACATAGTTCTGGAGACATTAGCCAGAGCAATTAGATGAGAGAAAGAATAATAAAAGGAATAAGAACAGGAAAGGAAGAAGTTAAACATCATTATTTGCAGATGACATGATACTCTATATAAAAGACTCCCAAAACTCCCCAAAAGATGTTTAGAATTAATAACCAAATTCAGTAGCATAGCTGGATACAGAATGAACACTCAAAAGTCAAAAGCATTCCTGTACACAAACAATAAACTCACCAAGAGGTAAATAAAGGAAACCACACCTTTCACAATAGCATCAAGAAAATGAAACACTTAAGAGTCAATCTACCAAAGTAAAAGACCTATACACCGAAAACTGCAGAATTGTGATCTTAGGAAGTCTGATTCTTTTAGAAAAGCAAACTATTTACTTATTTGTATTTTAGGGAAGGGTCTACAGGGTGTTCAGGGTCTCACTGCTAGATCAGACTCATAGTGATCCACCTGTTTACAGCCTCCCAAGAGTGGGGATTATAGGCATCACCACTACGCCCAGTCTCAATTGCTGTCTCAGGGTGCCCTGAAGATTGAACCCCTCCACTGAGCTATTTGGCCGGCCCATAGAAAAGCAAACTGTTTTTATCTTGAGGATGGAAACAGCTTGATAATTTAATCACCTTAAACGCAAAATGTAAAAACTTTTCTTTGGCGTTGTAATGGAGAGACCAGCGCTCTACCTCCTGCTCCTCTGCTATGCTCTGTTCCTGGGGCAACGGCCCTTCCTCTCTCTCCAGGTAAGCACCCCAGCTGCCTTTCCTGGAGGCTGCCAACATGCGCACTTGAAAAGCCATTCAAAATGTTTTTCCTTTAATCAATTAACTTTTATTTTTCAACCCAACATTTCTTTTTCATATAATTTAAAATTTTTTTTATCAAGAACAGTGATAGGTTTTGGCCCTGCATAAATTGCAGAATCATCCTGGTGGTCATCTAATATGGCCGAAGCCCTTAAAACAACAGCCCATCTTCCCCAAGACCACCTCCCCTTTCTTCTCCAACTCAGCTCAGGGTGCAGTTTCTTTTCACCTTTCCGGCTGCCTCAGGGAAGACCCCAATCAGCTCCTCAGGTCTATCTAAACGTTCTCTTCGAACTCCACCCCTGGCAAAAGGCCATAAAAGCCTCAGCCTCCCTGTGTTCCAATCCAGAGAATCTTCCCTAGATTCTCTCTGTGTCCTCAAAGATAATAAAGTCCCTCTCCCTTTTTCTTTTGGCCTGTTTTTCTGCTGTTTCTGGGCACCTGAGAAAACCTATCAGAAAGAATGACCAGTTGAGCAACTTAAGAGACTGGTGTGGTTCAAGCAATGGTTCGGATGGGAACTCCCCGAACCCAGTTTGTGTCCCTCCCTGGGCAGCGCCCTGCCCCGGGAACATACTGCTCGCAATTTAAAAGAATTTTTCTTTTTTTTATTTAATTGAGCAAAGCTAGAGGGTTCAAACTATCTGCTGTACCTTTGCTCTAAACCTCCTTGTCACATTTGGGTCTTGATTTTAAAACAGTACCCCACTGTAAGTCCTTTACGGTGGTCTTAGAAAGTAACACAAATACAGGAACCAAGAAAACAACACATACTTTTACATACATCTATATACATTTGTGGTTCTTGAGACGCCGGCTGTCCTATTTTTAACTCAATCTTACTTTTTCCTTTTTGGCTTTTCTCAAGCCTGCTTCTCTCTTTAAGCCTGGTTTTATGTAGATTTTAAAGTCCGGAGACCTCCAGCCCTCATGTTTTTCACCTGATAGTTGTCAATATAACACTCCAGTGCTAACTACTGATCCACCAACCCATTTCCCCACCCTACTGCCAGCAAAATTCTGGGGAACGTCAATATCTTATTATTGAGGGCCCTGTTGCAGGCGCCAAATGTAGGGATCTGTTGGTTTCTTGGTAGTTAGTCCCTGGGAGAAAACAGTGAGAGGATTCAGAAAACCAAGATAAGCGATAACAGCTGAGGCCAGGTGATGGACCAACGCTGGCAACAGGCAAAGCCTCCTGCCCTAAAGGTCCTTCATTTATACCTTTACAAAGTTGCAAGACACAGGGTTGCCCAGGGATTAACGGCCCACGAGGTCCAGGCAGGATGATTTTCTCAAGCCTAATATAGCTGGACTGCCCTAGGCAAGGATGCCTAGTCCGCTTTCACACATTAAACCGATTTCTAGCTTCCAGAGCTCCAACCAGACCCTGTCTCAAAAAATAAAAAAATAAATAAAATTTTGTCCTTGTGCTGAGCTTTTCACAGGGATGTGTTTGGGAAAGTTCTTTGATCAAGGGTATTATGCTTACCTATATGTTGAATTCTTTCTGCATATTTGGAAAATTTTCTGCTATAATTTCTGTAAACAGAATTTTTATATCATTCAACATGTCTTCTAGGGCCAGCCAAACAGCTCAGAGGATTAAGGCGCCTGCAAGCAGGAGCAGGCGCTGGGGTTTGATCCCCTGGCCTGTGACGGCCCCACCCCCATGGCATGCTGAGATGGCAATTGAGACTGGGCGTGGTGGCACACACCTGTAATCCCAGCGCTTGGGAGGCTGAAAACAGGAGGATCACTAGAAGTCTGACCTACATAGTGAGACCCTGCAGACCCTGTACTAAATACATTAAAAAAAAAAGACTGGAGATGGAATCATTTTTAAGGTGGTAGTAAAGGGCTGGTGCTGAGGGGTTTTGAAAGAACATCTGTGGACATGAGAGGAGGGATGTGGATGGCGGGAAGCGTAATTGATGACTGAGGGAAGCTGCGGAACATCAGAACTTGTTAGTGTGAGAATTAGCTTCTGCGGACCCTCCATGTACAGTTCTGGTGAGGGGCACCCCACTGGCCCAAGAAAGGCGCTCCTTAGACTAAAGCAGCGCTTCATGCTTGTCCCTCTTTGCACATGTAAATGCTTCCTATATACAAACCAGTGCAGGAGGGGCCAGGGAGATAGTTCTGTGGCACAAGTGCCTGCCTGGCAAGTGCAAGGTCCTGAGTTTGAACCGCGGTCCTGCCAGAAGAACAAAGCAGTGCAGGAACAGAAAAAGGTGGGGATTTTTGTTTGTTTGTTTTGACTGGCTCAGGCTGCCTTAAGGGTGGGTGTGGAGATCAAACTGCCATCCCTCGAGTCTGACTGGGATTGCCTGCACAAGAGCTTTAACCCGTATGCTAACCTGAAAGCACCAGTACAGGAACAGAAGGGAAGGAAGCTGAAGAGATACAAAAGAAAGGAAGTCAGGGGGTAAAAGAACAAAGAAAAAAACAGGGAAAGAACAAACTCAGAAAGCTTCATACAACTGCGACAACATTGAAGCACTGTCGTCTTCTTGTTTACATGGCCAGGTTTGCTCAGCTGGTGAGCTTTTCCTTCCACGTTCGCCCCTGGGCAGGCTTTGGCTTGCACGTGGCATGGCTGGCCGCGAGCTAGGCGTTCTCTTCTGTTGCTCTGCTCAGGACAGCGCTGGGGCTGCAGATGAGCCCCGTTCCTTTCGCAGGTTCCATAGCACGCTGTCTGTTACTGCAGGGTGCGGAGCTTCCCCTCCTCCATGCCCAGCTCCCTGCCTGTCTGGAGGAGGTCTGTTAGTCCCTGCGTCCTCCTGCGCCTGCCTCTGGGCTCCCAGCGCTGCCCTGGCGCTGCCACCTGTGGGCGTTTGCTTTTTGCCCTAAGATCCAGCCTGCTCAGTGAATTGAAGGAGCGCTCAGCTTTCTACGGATTCCCGCCAGGGCCCTCTCGGTCTCCACCGCCTTCCGCAGCAGGCCCAGGGCGCCGTGCGCGGCTTCCTCGTGAGGGAGCTCATCTGCCTGCAGCCCTTGCTCGCCGGGTTAAGTCTCCGCAGAGCCTCACTTGCTAGCCCTCAGATTCGGGAAAGACTTGAGCCCTGCTGCGTGCAGTAGCCTCTGGCGGGGCGGGGCAGAGGATTCCAGGCGGGTGCCTGACGGGGCTGCGGGTGGAGCAGGACGGCCACGGGCACAGCATCCTCAGGGATTGGGGGAAGCTGGTGCCAGGGTCTCCCCCTCTGTGCAAGCTGCTTATTTGCACAGAGCTGAGGTCTCCGCAATGCTCACAACAGGGTCTTGGCCTGTGGTCAGTGTTCCAGAGGGCGTCCCCAGCCCTCTCAAATGCCACTCCCCAGCCGTCAGTGTCTTGGAATTCCCGGCCTACGGGCAGAGCATCTTGTTTGCTGCGTCTCCCTTCCTAGGGAAGGAAGAAACGTGAGAATTCCTTCCCAAGCGCAGCAGCAGCAGCCGAGGTTCCGGTTGTTGCCTGGGGTGCTAGACGCACTCCCGGGAGGCAGAGCTTGTCTGGAACCTCAGCTACGACTATTGGAGCTTCAGGCGGCTGATGACTCATAGAAACGCTATCAAGGAAACGCGAAGGCCGTCAGAGTTAACACTGAGTCAGTCACCTGTGCCAGCCTCGCCCTACAAGAGTAAATGAGCGTCATGGAGGAGTTCTTGCCCGCTGCCGTTTTCTGTGTTTTGCGCCCCAAAGGCCATGTGTTAGAGGTTTGGTCCCAAGCCTCTGTGGCTGCTGGGAGGTGGTGGAGCTGCGAGAGGCACTCAGGTCGTTAGGACTGCGCCAGTGAGTGGTGCAGCAGGGTCCTGGGCCCTCTCCTTCCCCACTGCGGTGAGGTGAGCAGCCTCTTGTCACGCTTGCACCATGATGCACCACACTCCCAGAGGCCAAGGCTGTAGCCAAGCAACCAGAGTGAGGCTTTTGAAATTAAACCAAAATAAACCTTTCCATTACAATGATTTTCTTGGTTATTTTGTCACTGAGAAAGTTCATACATACCTAATCGCATGATGCCTCTCAGTACAGGGCTGCCTTATGCGGTTTTGGACTCATAAGCGATCCTCCTGTCTCAGTTTCCCTAGTACTAGGATTACAGGTCTGCAAAACCACACCAGGGGTTCCAGGGCTGGCACACCACGTGGGACAGAGGATAGAACTCGGGACCTCACGCTTGCCAGGCAGGTGCTTATGCCATTGAGCTGTCTCCTCAGCCCGAGACTTTGCTTTTATAAACTTAGGCTGACAGAACCCTCATCAATCTCTCTAGCTCAAAGAATTGTTAGAGCATGGATTCTCTGGCAAGGGAAGTATCAATAGTTATAAATAGGAATAGTAATTACAGATTATCTGAGTGGGATATGTTGCATCATTTTTCACACTGAATAAATCTTTGGCTACTGTGCCAATCATGAAAAAAACAGAAATGCGGAAAGGCAAAAATTAAAAGATAATTTTTTTTCCCTTTTTTTCAGGACGGGGATTGAACTCAGGTCCTTGCGTTTGCCAGGCAAGCGCTTATTCTACTGAACTATCTCCCCAGTCCCCAAAATTAAAAGATTAAAAGTAGACAAAAAAGAACAAAGGAGCTTTGAAGGCAAGATTTATTGATTTAATTTTGAAAACTAAAGATAAAGACAAAATCCTGAAAGGGTTAGAGACAGGACTGGCATGTTACACACAAAACGGTGACGCTGTTGTTTTTGTTTTCATCTTTGACCTGTCATAGAAGACTGCAGAAATAATAATAATTATTATTATTATTATTTGGCCAGCCAGTATCATCATTTCCAAAACTTTTTCATCACCATGAAACACAAATGCTTTAAAAAAAAAATGATTTAAGGCCTAGCTAGCTGCTCCAGGCTGGCCTTGAGCTCACTGTGAGGCCCAGGCTGCAGGGTGGACTGGACCCACGCCTCTTCCCCCAGTAGCTAGGGTCCAAGTGTGCCCCTCCCCACCTGGGCGTGGGTCTCCTCCGCAGTGGGCGGCCAACGTCACCTCTGCTCAGCCTACATCTGGCTCCGTAACGCCTCCCCCGCAGCAGCTAGTGTTCAAGCCTGCTCCTCCCCGCCCGGGTGCAGCCCCCGCCCCCCCAGCAGCTAGGGTCCAAGCCTGCTCCTCCCCAACTGCTCCTTCCGGCCCGGACGCAGCCCACCTCCCCCCCCCCCAGCAGCTAGGGTCCAAGCCTGCTCCTCCCCGCCCGGACACAGGCCCTCTCCCCCCCTCCAGCAGCTAGGATCCAAGCCTGTTCCTCTCCGCCCGCGCACCGGGTCACCTCTGCTCAGTGTACACCTGGCTTCCTCACGCTTGCTCCTAGAACGCTTCAGGTCCTGGGGTCGCTACCGCCTCTCTGCTTCACGTGTTGCAGAGGAGCTCGGTGCACCGTCTGGCCTCCCCACTCCGGCGGAGAGGGTGCTGCACTGGGCCCTACACCTGAGTCTGTCCCCGATCCCGGGCAGGGTCTCGCTTCTCTCCTCAAGGCCGACACTCCCGCAGGTGAGCTCTAGGCAGTCGCCTGCTGCTTTCCGCAGCGTCAGTGGGTCATAGGTGGAAGAAAGATAAAACAGGATTTCACTAAGCTTTACTAAAGAAATGTGACTAGGGGAGATAGCTCAGCGGACAACCGCTTGCCTGGCAAAGCGCAGGGTCCCGAGTTCAAAACGTGACTAACGGCAGCTTTGCCTCAAGGAAAGAGAAATCAGCCCTAGGAGGCCCCAGGCAACACGATGAACATTAACATTTAGCCGGAAGAGTCCACAGGGAAAACAGGGACGTAGACTGGGCCGTGAAGGGCCAGGGTGGCCCTCCCCCACGAACTACGGAGGAGCTGCGGGGTGAGCACCTGAGGCTCCTACAAGGCACAACGCCCCCTTTAATCTCTAAATCCCTGAGGCCCTTTTATGGGGTTCCCACTCCTCACAACCCACCACAGAAGGGCAGAAATAAACCAAACGGCCAGAAAGAACGCAGACAGAAGCGCCCGGGCCCCGATCCGCGTTCCCGACGCTCCCTACTCTTATCCAGTATCCGCCCTTTTCCAAATAATCTGTCTTCAACCGAAAAAGCTCCCCGCAGTAGTGACTGCGCGGGTTCGCCTCCCGGTAGCGTCGGGGCGGCGACCGGGCCTGGCGCACACTCCCGGCGACAGCGACCGTGCGGGGCGGGACGGAGCACTCCACGATGACATGCGGCTCCCTGTCCCCGGGAGGGACCCGCCTTCGCTTAGGTTCGCACAGCCACCGCGAAGGGCCTCTAGTGCTCCTCACGCAGACTTCCGCTCACGCCGACTTCCGCCAGGCCCGGGCCCCTCGGGCTCGAGGGAGAGTTTCCGGGGGGACGCATTCTCCACCGTACCGCACGGAAAGCCGATCAGCGCGCTTCCGGCCGCAGCACTTCCGGTGGTGAGGCGTGGCCGGAGATCGCCAAAGGTTCTCTTCGCTGCGCCGCGGGATTGGCAGGGGTGGGGTCGGGGTTGCCCAGCCCCTCGCAGCAAGGGCTGTGCGGGCCCTCGGGCATAGGTGGGCGTGGCCGGCCGGGGGCGGGGAGCCGGGCGGAAGGGCGCGTGCGCGTGCGCAGGAGGGTCTCCCTGGCGGAGGCCGCGGCTCGCAGTTCTGGCCGCCCTTGGCCCGGTAGCCGCCCTCGCGCATCTTTGCTGCCGCGCTGCCGGGCTGCCGGTTCTGCTGCGGCGGCACTGGGGGCAGGGACAGGGTGGTGGGCGCGAGCAGGCATGGCGAGCGGGCCCGCAACCAGGGGCCACTGTCCACTTCCGCTGGCCGGCCGGCTTCGTGCGCGGGCTCAGAATGTGTTATTTGCTACAATCAGTAGGAAATTGGAAATGTTTTTATTACTGGCCTTGAGGCATTTAAAGAATAAGTTATCGAAAAAAAATACATGCAAAACAGATCGCGGAGGGAGACCTGGGACACGCTGAATTGATTCGTGGCGAAGCGAAAGTCCGCCTAGAGACTTAGTGCCCAAATTACAACCCCAAAATCACTAATTTATCGCAAAGTGGCAACGCTGCAATTAAACCTAAATACTGAGGTTTTAGATTAGAAAAAAAATGTTAGCCGGGCGTGGTGACGCATGCCTGTAATCCCAGCACTTGGGAGGCTAAGACCGGAAGGATTGGTGCAAGTTCGAGTCCAGCCTGGGCTACAAAAGTGAGCTCAAGGCCACCCTGAACTGCATAGCGAGACTCTGTCTCAAAAAGACAAAAAAAAAAAAAGTTGGCTCACTGCTGGGCATGTGGTCTGTTTTAATTACATTTCATTGCAATGCTAAGTGGATATCAGAAAATACATCCTTTAAGAAATAAAATACAAACTTTATTTTGAATAGTAACTCCTAAAAGTTTTTATTAGGATTTTTTTTTTCTTTCTAGCTTATGTACACCCATTAGGAAGTGGTTTCTTTCTTTTCTTTTTAATTGCGAAACTGGGGATTGAACTCAGGCCCTTGGTACTTGCCAGGCAAGCGCTTATTCTACTGAGCTTTTTCCCCAGCCGCTAGGAAGTGGTTCCTAATTTGTTATAAAAAGTTGAACCCCTTGATACTTTGAAACGATGTTTTCATTTCGTGTCACGGAAGGTTGCTGGGTTGCTGGCAGCGCTCTCCCATCCGCTCGGTGCTTGTGCTCTCTGGCAGCAGCTCGGGTCCCCTGTGGGCGGTTTGGCCCACTGTGTCCCTCCATCGCCTCATGTGGAAGAGTTGCTGCTTCCCCTTTGTCTCCTTTGCAGAGCTGTTCCAAAAGACACAGTAGAGCTCATTTTTAGGAGTTGTTTCTTCTAAAATCATATGGAACTTGGTTTTGGGATAGATCTTCTTCTCAGGGAAACAAGACCTAAAGAGATCCAAATGCCATCCCATCCACCTATCCTTGCCTTACCTGCCAGTACAGAGTGGCCAATGGGCAAGAGAGCAGTGAGGGTTCATCCGAAAAACGCTGGCTGTCGCCATGGTGGTGATGAGCACCAAAGTTTATTTTCTGGTGAGGTCTGGCTTTGGGAAACTGGTAATACACCTGACCCAAACACAGCGTGCACGTGTGGGTCTGATGTATTTCACTAAAGAATGTGAGCTCCAGGTGCATCTGTTACCTATGAAGCCTCAAGTTTATCTTTCCTTACACCTAAGTAATACTCTGTTGTATGAAAGTAACATATCTTTTTTAATCCATTCTTCAGTTGATGAGCATTTGGGTTGTTTCCAAGAGAAGATTTTCTGTAACAGTTTATTTCTCAATACTATTAGAACCCTATGAAGGATCTGTTTTCATTGCCTTCAAGAGGTAAAGAAGATGGGCAGCTGTTGCCGAGGGGGTGGGGTGGGGGTGGAGGTGTGAGAACCCAGCTTCTGTCTTAAAACAGGTTCATCTTTTTTTTTATTATGGCCGGCTCAGCCTTCCCCGGGGGTGAGATTGGCCCAGCATGTGGTGCCAGGGATCGAACCACAGTCCCTGCGGTTGCCTAAGCTTTCCTAAGCAGGTGCTCTAAACTGCTGAGCCATCTCAGCAGCTCCCAAAACAGGTTCATCTTAAGACCTGTAGAATCCCATGCTGGTGACATCTATGAGATCCTTCAAGTTCCTGTAAATCCAGTTTAGAGTTGTGAATTGGGACAAAACCAGGGGAGGAGGAGCTTGTGAGACTGAAGTGCTGTAAAGAAATATTAATAAAATGTGTCTCCTGGGGCCAGCAAGATAGTTCAGAGGTCTAAAGCACTGCTTAGGCCAGCTTAGGCAACCGCAGGAACTAGGGTTAAATCCTTGGCACCATGTGCTGTGCCAGCCCCACCCCCAGGGCAGGCTGGGCTAGCCATAGCATAAATAAATAAAGTTAAATAAATAAGTAAAATGTGTCTCCTCAGGCCATTTGCTTAAGATCTAAGGAGCAAAAGAAGTTCTGAGCCACAGGTGACCCAGACAGCCTCCCTGGGCCACTAACTGGTGATATTACCTGACTGTCCTATAAAGAAGCAGCAGGCTAACCAGGGAAGAAACCAGTGACTTCAGCACAGTCTGATGGTGGTTGCTGGCTCTAGTCTTGTTCTTCCGACGTTGATGTCTTTTATTTGCAGAACTCTCACATGCAGTACTGCAATGGGTGGCAGAGCAGAAAGCCACTGTCCCGTGAACGCAGCCACCCTAAGGCCACATGCTGCGGTTGTCGGTCTGAACAGTGGCTGAACAGGCACGTCATTAGACAGGGTCTCTCCAGTGTTACAGCTCACAGCATCTGCTGGTCTGTTCCACTGCTATGTTTTCCCTTGGAGCTCGGGGAGACCCCCACTTTCACTGTCCCTCATAGTGGGAGCCAGGAAGAAAGTGTGAGTTGCCCCTTTGTTTTTCTGTGTTGTGTTCTATCTGTCTCAACTTCTTTCTAGACCTCGACTTTCCTGTCAGATGCTTCATGGGTCCCAGGACTCCACCTCCCTCCTTTTCTACCTCCAAGTTATTATTTTTGAGTGTCTGAACTCCAGGTCCAGACGAGGCTAATCTATTGCTGCTCACCACTTCATCATCTTCAAGGAAGGCCTGTTGATTGATTGATTGATTGATTGACTGACTGATGCTTCGGGATCATACACATGCACTGTACCACTGGGCTACATCCTTAGCCCCCAGTACTCCTGTTAGTAAAGATGGCTTGACATAGTGCACATACTTGGGAGTTTAAAGATTCCTAGGATGAAATTGCTGTTCTAATACTGTCTAGTGTAGATACTTGGCCAAGTCTCCAAATTTATCTGACTCGCTACTAGGTGTGGGAAAGCTGGCCCCCAGACCTCCGACGGTTGCTGAGAAATGTCCTGAGGGATTTGTAAGCACACGTGAAGTGTGTCTGAAATGCAGACACCCAGTGACTGCTGTCTTCCCCTCTCTGGTCCTGTAGTATTTTTGCTAGCCCTAGGCTTGTAAAGGGCGAGAACTGGGTGGAAAGATACAGAGACATACAAGTTGCCCTTGCTGCAGTCAGTTATAAACAGAGATGATAAAGACACTACAGGCAACACACACACACACACACACACACACACACACACACCAAGATGAGGCTGCAGATAGGAAAATCTTTATAGATTTATGGATTTATTTATACACATCAGTGTCAAAGCTAATTTAGGCTACTGATCTAATTTTGAAAAGGCACAAAGCATATCTATTGGAGAGGATATTTATATGGGGTTAAAAGGGTGGAATCTTCATCAAGCAATTTTTTTTGCCGGCAGGGCTGTTATGGTTTGTGGTGCTGGGGATTGAAACTCGGTCCTGCATACCTTTCTGAAAAAGGGCAAAGGGCATGCTTGTGGACTTCTGCTCTGTTCCTGTTGCTTGTGTGGAGTTGGTCTGGTCTCTGACTAATTTGTCCCAGCTGGGCCCTGACGTGAGTTTTTCTAACTTCCTCACATGATTCCATGTAAATCATGTCTGCCTTCCTTTCGTGGGTCCTTATGCAGAGGTATTCACCACAATGCAGGCACAATGACTTCTAACTGAGAAAGTGGTGTTTTCTGAGCTAGGATGTTGGTGAGTGCCTACTCAACTCTAATAGGTCATGGGTGAGCCCAGGGCAAGGAGGTAGGTGACAGGGAAGCATGGAAAAGAGACCTGGTGCTCAGTGGCCCAGGGCAGAGGATGTGCAGGCAGGCGCGAGAAGACCAGGCCTGAGGAGCTGACGTGCTGGAGGACACGTGAGTGCTGGTGGCAGGGAAGCCCGCAGTAAAGCCATAATGTAGTGGCCCTGGGCGTACACGGGAGTCGCGTGGCTGGCTCTTCTTCCCTTGCACAGTTCTCCCTTGATCCCTACAGCAGCCAAGGCTGTTAGCACTTTATTTCAAGGCCCATTCCTAGAGGAGAAGAGTGGATACTCCTGAGATGTGAAATGATCGCAACAGCATGCAAGCAGCCTGGCCCTCAGGCCAAAGCTGGAAACAAGCTCCCCACGTGGGGCACAGCAGGGCTGCAGAGAGACAGGAGTGAGAGATTCGCATGAAACTCAGAAAACCACAAGCAAGTTAAATATCTCATAGTTGTTTATATTGATTGCATGATCACATAATAGTTTGAAATCACTGGATTATGTAGGATAGATGACTAAAATCAACCTTAGGGTTTTAAAGTGTATCCTGGGACATAAAAAACATGGCTATACAGTCTTGCTGTTGCTCAATCTCATACTGCTTGTGGATCTCCAAGAAAAAGAAGGGACCATTTATTTTGGTGAAAAGGTTTCTATTCCATCCAACCCAGCAATTCCCTTCTAGGTGTTGTCCTGAAATATTACAGATGTCGCATTGCAGTGACACGTGCGCAGCCATGCTTGGAGCAGCACCGCTATGGCCGCTCAGTCTTGAAAGTGCTCCGTGTCCCTCCGTCGAGAAATGAATAGAGAAAAGGTGGTACTTACAAGGAGTGCTACTCAGTCATAAAGACAGACAGACTTGTGGGAGAGTGGATGCAACTGGAGAATGTAAGGCTAAGTAAAATACATGGGACAGCAGATGCTAAAAAGTGGGATGGTTTCACAGGTGAGAAACCCCCACATAAGTAATGAGCAAAGTGAGAGATAACAGACTCTTTTGAAGAAGGGAAGGGGATCACAAGATAGTGGGGATGGGGTCAAGGGACATTATGTGCATGTCACCTTCCCAGAGGCAAAATGCCTGACACTCAGTCAGAGGAGAAAAGGTTTATTTAGCTCACAGTTTGCAGAGCTTCCAGGCCACAGTTGGCTGGCTCCAAGGCAGGGTGGCTTGGCACACAAGCATCACAGAGGAGAAACAGTTCATGGTGGACAGAAGATGGCAAAGCAACAGGACCACCCCGGCTCTCCCTATACCTCACTCCTTATTCAGGCTGCTCAGGGTGGGTAGTGTTCATGCTGAATCCTAGTGCCCGTGATTTCTCCAGGGATTAATCCCAGCATCATCCATTCTAGGTCCAGCTCTAACAAAGAGCCGCCTGTGACTGCATGAGGCTTCAGGTGGTGGGGTGGGGACATAGACACAATCGATAGCAATTCACCACCATAACCAGGTATTAACATTTAAGATAAACATGTAAAAGTAGCTGTTTCTAAGGACATGGAGGAGCCTCTTTCTCCTTCAAATCATCACTGTGTATTCGTAAATAAAGAAGGGGAAGGGAATACAGTGAGCACCAGACAGTTCGAGCCTGTTCTATCCCTAGGCTCTTCTCGCTTTCCCTGGTGGGACAGAAGCCAGCCCTTGGCCTTCTGGGACTGGCACTGGGAAGTTCTCGCCTTTCATCAGGTCTGAGGATAGGTGGAAACTGAGGAGTTTGGAGAAGCAGCTCAGTTTTAAAGAGCCATTTTAGTCCAGGCATGATGGTGCACGCCTGTAATCCCAGCACTTGGGAGGCTGAGGCAAGAGGATTGATGTGAGTTCGAGACCAGCCTGGGCTACAAAAGTGAGCTCAAAGCCAGCCTGAACTGCATAGTTAGACCCTGTCTCAAAAAGACCTGGGCTGGCTAGGCGAGGGCCATGCAGATAGCGCGCTTTCTACACAGCTGGCCATGGGTCAGTAGGTGGTAAAACCAAGTTATAGGACAAGAGGGAAAAGGAGAAAGAAAAAAATGCAAATATTTTTTATTTTGTTCTGCGCCTGCGCACTCAATACGAGCCGCGTCCGAAGCACAGTTCCCTAGCGGAGCGTGGAAGACATCAGAAAGCTCCCAGAACTGTCGAAGGGCTGGGAGAGCAGCAATTTATGGAGATTGGTATAGGGTTTCTAGGAGAGGAGGACAGAGAGAGCTGAAGGTGAGGCGTGCGCCACAAGGCCAAGCCGCGTCGGTGCCTTGGGGCCAGTGCAGCCGGTTCTGGAGTCCCTGATCCCGAGCGGGCCCGCATGGCACCCCCAGCACCCCACAGCGCCAGCAACTTCCCCTCTGCGCTTTAGCCAGGAAGCCGGATTGCCCCGCCCCTCTCTGTCGCCTCGCCCCTCGCTCTCGCCCCGCCTGGAAGCTAAGCTTTAGGTCTGGGCTACTCGGCCCCTGCTGTCGTTTTAGGCAAGGGACAAGGCAGTTCTTAAGTCATTAGTCGACCCTGCTGCTCAGAAAGTATGGGAGCTGCCACCGGTGTGGGCCTCGCAGAGCCGCTCTTGGGACACATGTCCAGTCGTCTGTCGCTGGGCCGGAGGCCTCACAGACACCAGGAAATGAGGACTAGAAGTTTCCACGGAGGACTGGCGCGGGGCGACAGAGTGCCGGTCACCGCCACAGGTGCTGCGGAGCGCCCTGCATCCTGGGCTAAGCGGCCCAGGGGGCAGGGCCTGGTGCCCACTGACCTTGGGGCAGAGTGTCAGCGAGGACCCCGCCAGCTGCTGGAGTGCTCCAACTGTGGCATGCGAGTCACCTCCTGGGTTTCAGGCAAGTAGTTGGGGGGTCTGGCTGAAGACCCCAGCTGTGAGCAGGTGATGTGGAAGGACGATTCTCAGCCTCCTGCACAGTGGTGCTGAAGCTGGTGCCCCCTGGGAGAATCTTACTTTATGTATTTGGTACAGGGTCTATAGGGACTCACTACGTAGATGGAACTCATAGGGACTGCTGCTTTCAACCCCCCAAGTGCTGGGATTACTGGCACAGGAGCGCTGCCACACCCAGTCTCAGTCATCATCTCAGCACTTCCTGGGCTGGGGGTGGGGGGGATCGAACACTGCCTGCTGCGTTCTACCTAAGCAGGCGCTTTAGTCCATTGAGCTATCTGGTTGGCCTCAGGGAGAATTTTTTGAAGTCCTTGACTGTCCGGAAACTTGACTGTCTCTTGACCCCTGGCAGGTGAATTCCAACCAGGAAAGGGCGGGGCTGAAGGCCTTTTCCTTGTAGACCTGTCATGTTCGGATGGAAGCTGTTCTTTACCAGAAAGAGTCCAGAAAGAATCATCTCAGGCCTCTTAGCTGCGAAAAAATTGGGTGAGCGTTCCTGTAGGCCACACAGCACATGTTCCCTGCTGGGGCTGGCCAATGCAGGGTCAGAGGACGGCAGACGGAAGAGCAGCTGCAGCAGGTTCTGAGTGGGGACTGTGTGTCCTGTAGTCTCAGGGCCTGCAAGAATACCTGCAGCAAATGTATCTGTATAATCAGCTAAAACAGTGACTTTCTTAGTCTGTAGGAACTTATCATTTAGGCTGAAATTGTGCAGATCATTACTAGAATTTGGGGAATAGGGCCACAAATGATAACATTAAAATTGGGATTTGTAGAATAAAAAGTTGTAACTAACTGGATTCCAAAGTGCTGCATTAACTTGTCTGCATTTTTTCTCCTAGTAAAGCTTCAGAAGCTTCGGGGGTTTAAGATCCTCAGCAGCGCTTGGGCTGTCAAGGGTGGACTTACCCAGGCAGCGCCCAGTGTGTAGCTGAGCACACACTGAACGCCCTTCCTCGCAGATCTGCTTGGAAGGAACCATCCAAAGAGGCCGGTCTGAGGCAGCCGAGCTGCACTATTCTAGGGGAACTGCCTGCGTCGGGCAGCATTGCCACAGCCTCGCAAGCCCGGAGGTCGTGGTTACTCAGAGCACCCCAGGCCTGTGGGCTCCGCTCACAGGAAGTACTTCAGAATGTGCTCGTTTAACTGTCGTCTATCGAGAGAGCAACATGGCACTGCGCTGCGAGCCCCACTCTGAGGTGTTCTTCCACTTAGAAACCCATTTAATCATGTGGTGCTGAGTTACAGTTAGAAGGTAGTGACAGCTGGGAGTGGTGGCGCTTGTCTGTCATTCTGTCATTCCAGTACTCAAGATATTGAGACAGGGCATGGTGAGCCAGAGCCTTCCTGGGCTACAGTGAGACCCTTTTTCAAAAAGAGTGGTCCAAGAAGGTCTGGGGTGGTACTGCACAGTATGGTGACTAGAGGATAATAATGTACAGTACGTCTTGACAAGGAATTAGTTTCAGAGCTTCCATCGTATAGGATGATTCATATTTGAGGAGATAAATATGTTTACCATGATTGATTTTCTTTTTTGGGGGGGGAGACTGGGATTCGAACTCATGACCTTGCACTTGCCAGTCAGGCCCTTGTGCCACAGAGCTATCTCCCCAGCCCCTCATGATTGATTTAAACACTATATTATATATTATAACCTGTACTCTCTTTTTTTTTTTTTTTTTTGTCTTTTGAGACAAGGTCTCGCTATGCAGTTCAGGCTGGCCTTGAGCTCACTTTTGTAGCCCAGGCTGGTCTCAAACTCGCACTGATTCTCCTGCCTCAGCCTCCCAAGTGCTGGGATTACAGGCGTGAGCCACCATATCTGGCAACATGGTACTCTATTAAGAATCATCCTATACGATGGAAGCTCTGAAACTAATTCCTTGTCAAGATGTACTGTACATATCTGGCAACATGGTACTCTGTTAAAATAATTTTAAAGAAAAGAAAAAGAATAATTAAAAATATTTCAGTTCAAAATAAGATTGTGGGGGCTGGGGAGGTAGCTCAGGGTCTAAGCACCTGCCTGACAAGCGCAAGGACTGTGGTTGAGCCTTGGCCCCGAATGCCATGCTGACTTCACCCTGGACGTGGCCTCCAGGCCACCAAAACTGGCTGTGGTGGTGCACGCTTGTAATCTTAGTGCTGGGGAGCTGAAACAAGAGGATCATTACGAGTCCGACCTGTGTAGCGAGACCCTGTACCTAATAAATATTTAAAATATATTTTTATTTTTATACCTTTTTTTGTGTGTGAACAGCTTGGTCCACGCTGAGGGCAGGGTGGCTTGGGATCCACCTACAGTTCCTAGGCTTTTGGAAGCCTGCCTAAGCAGGTGCTTTAGACCGCTAAGCTATGTTGCCTGCCTCTGTACCAAATAAATAAATAAAAGATCAAAAATGAATAAGACTGTCTACCATATTTCTCCCTTTTATATATAGAACTACTGTAAGAGATACTGTCAAATGTCTCTTGAAAACCTAGGGCACCCTGAATTTATCAGCGTTTTCTAAATTGTGTTCTTTCTAATAAGTAATCTTGAAAATAACTCCAGAAATAGATTTCTGTGGCCATATCACTTTGAAGAACTCCAAATCACATCTCTCTTTGGGGGTAGATATAATGTGTCTTGACATATCAAACGCTGTATCTATTTTTTTTTTTAATTTTATTTATTTATTTGTTTGCTTGTTGTGTTTGTTTGTTTCTTTATTTTTTTTATTTTGTGGTTGGCTCAGCCTGCCCTGGTGGTGGGGGCTGGCGCAGCATGTGGTGCCGGGGATCGAACCGCAGTCCCTGCAGTTGCCTGAGCTTTCCTAAGCAGGCGCTTTAGACCACTGAACCATCTCGCCGGCCCAAACGCTGTATCTATTTGAAAATAAAACTCCTTAACAGAAGACTGCGTTCCTCCAGCCTGTTTCTGCTCCCGTGCAACATCAAATACGATCTCTATCAGGCTAAATGCCGGCCCCCCTGAAGGCATCCCCATTGGATATCTGCCTGGAACCTGTGGATATGTCGGATTACAAAGCAAAAGGGAAATGAAGGTTTCAGATGGAATTGAACTCTCTAATCAGAAACTGGGTGTGGTGGCCCACACCTGTAATCCTAGCTCTTGGGAGGCTGTAAACAGGTGGGTCACTATGAGTCCAATCTAGTAGTCAGACCCTGAACACCCTGTAAACCCTTCCCTAAAATACAAAAAAACCCAAAACAAAACAAAACAAAAAAAACCCAACAACAACAACAACTAAAGAACACACAAAACAAACCAAAAACTCCTCTAATCAGTTGACTTTAAACTGGGAGGATTATCTTTGATTATTTAGGTGGGAATATAAGGAGTCACAGAGGGGCCAGTGAGATAGCTCAGCAGTCTAAAGCACCTGCTTAGGCAAACACAGGGACCATGGTTCGATCCTTGGCACCACATGCTGGACCAGCCTCACCCCCAAGACAGGCTGAGCCAGCCATAAGAGAAAGAAAGAAAGAAAGAAAGAAAGAAAGAAAGAAAGAAAGAAAGAAAGAAAATCACAGAGTCCAAAAATGTGGAAAGAGAGAGGTCAAATGTCAGTCAGTCAGGCAAGGAAGGAAGCCATGCCAGAGAAGCAAGGAGAGAGAGGGACAGAGAGAGACTGATTTCTGAAGATGCTGCAGAACTGGGTTTTTTTTTTTTAAATTTTATTTATTTATTTATTTATTTATTTGCTTGTTGTGTTTGTTTGTTTCTTTATTTATTTATTTTGTGGCCGGCTCAGCCTGCCCTGGTGGTGGGGCTGGCGCAGCATGTGGTGCCGGGGATTGAACCGCAGTCCCTGCAGTTGCCTGAGCTTTCCTAAGCAGGAGCTTTAGACCGCTGAACCATCTCGCCGGCCCCTGCAGAACTGGTTTTGAAGATGGAGCAATGCAATGGGCCTGGCAGCCTCTAAAAGCTGCAAAGGCAGGAGGCCGAGCCTCCGTTGGACCCGCAGAAGGGGCTGAGGGCTCTGATATCTCACGCCAGCCCAGTGAAACCCATGCTTACTTTGCTTCTCCAGAACTGTAAGACAAGCTGTATGTGCTGTTTGTAGATAATGCAGCTGAGGTAATTTATTATGGCAGCAACAAGGAGCTCATGCAGTACCCTACCTGAGCAAGCAGTGACCTACAGCAGGCCTTTGGTCTACACATGCAATAACTTAAAAAAAAAGATGCCAGGCCTGCGTGCTCCCAAAGAATGAACTGATTTCCAAGCAGTCACAGCACCATCTATAGGAGAGGTTTATTTTATGTGTTTAGTGCCGAGGACTGAACCGAGGGCTTGCCAGCTTGCTAGGTGAGCGCTCTACCGCTGAGCCAAATCCCCAGCCCCTTCAAACCACCATTTATAATCCACCTTGGAATCCTACCATTCATGCCCACTATCAAATGTGGAAACCTGGCTCGTGTGCATGACCAACAAGGGAAGTTTTTATCTATAAAACAATGGGAATAGTTTGTTGCAATTTTTATTTTATTTTATTTATTTGTTTGCTTGTTTGTTTCTTTATTTACTTATTTTATGGCTGGCTCAGCCTGTCCTGGTGGTGGGGGCTGGCGCAGCATGAGGTGCAGGGGATTGAACCGCAGTCCCTGCAGTTGCCTGAGCTTTCCTAAGCAGGCGCTTTAGACTACTGAACCATCTCGCCGGCCCCTTTGTTGCAATTTTTAATCTTTAAAATTTTGTTTTATTGCTTTTTGTGGGTGGCGACAAGTGAGAAGGGAGCGCCATGAAGGCCTCGGGGCACTGCCCACCCACTCCAAAGAGCTGCAGGCCGCCTCTCTACCAACCATGTGGTCGCCAAGTCCTGTTTCTGGTACTTGGTGTCCCAGCTGAAGAAGATGAACTCTTCAGGGGGGATCCTGTGCTGTGGGCAGGGGTTCGAGAAGCTTCCGCTGTGGGTGAAGAAGGTGGGCACCTGGCCGCGCTAGGACTCCCGCAGTGGCACCCACACGTGTACGGGGCATACCGGGACCTGGCCACAGCACGCGTCGTCACCCACTGCAACTGGGACGTGGGCGCCCGGCACCGAGCCTGCGCCCGCTCCATCAGATCCGGAAGGCGGAGGACGCGCAGCCAGCAGGTGCCGCCGGCCCGCTGTCACGCAGTTCCACGACTCCGTGATCAAGTTCCCGCTGCCCACCGGGTCCTGCGTCGCCAGCACAAGCCTCGCTTCATCACCAAGAGGCCCGACAGCTTCTTCTACAGCCAGTGCCAATAAATCCGGCGCCGTTCAAAAAAAATTGCTTTGGGGCTGGTGAGATAGCTCAGCAGCCTAAAGCGCCTGCTTGGGAAAGCTTAGGCAACCGCAGGGACCACAGTTCGATCCCCAGCACCACATGCAGCGGCAGCCCCACCCCCCAGGGCAGGCTGAGCCAGCCATAACATGAATGAGTGAATGAATGAATGAATGAATAAATTTTTTAAAAAATTGTTTTATTTCTTTGGCACTGGGACTCAAACTCAGGACCTCATGTTTACGAGGCAGATGCTGTGCCACTGAGTGTACCCCCAGAACGGCGGCAATGTTTTAAAAGAGGGTAATGTGCACCCTTCTTTCACATCCTGCTAGGCTGGATGAAACCTTGAGGCAGCGCTGGCCACAGGTAGGTGTGTCCGGCCTAAGAGGCAGGTGCCATACACACCCGTGTGTGTAGTTTAAACTATTTTTGTAGCTTTATTTTTGAACAGCACCCGTGCCATGATCATGTGCTGCCTCCCTTACGTAGCACAGCCAACTAAAGAGAAAGAAGCGCGGACGCGGGAGGCGGCCTGGCGAGACCCCGGCACGCCGGAGAAAGCACGGAGTCTCAGACAGTCTCAGGGCCTCGACGGCGCCATCTACCCGTGAGATTTGCGCTGCGCGCTGGAGCCCCTGCTGAGCCTCGCGGCTCCTTACCTGCCCGCGGGAGCTGCCCGGGTTTGGGCAGGCACTGCAGAACCCACTGTAACCTGCCACCCACGGACCAGTGTGAGACGAGGCGGCGGCTCGCGAGCCTGCGCCCTGCCGGCCCACCTGGCCAAGACAAAAGGTGTGTGACTCTCAGCGTTGGCGTTGCGGCCTCACGCAGGCGCTGCCCTAAAGACTGACAAATGTGCTCCTTGACCTCTTGGTCTCTCCAGAATTTGAAAAATGTGGGTGGGTGGGGGCGATTGCTCAGCCATCTAAGCACCTGCCTGGTAAGCACAAGAGGACCCCGTATGACCCCTGATGCTGCATGCCACGCCCGCCCCAGATCCCCGGGAGTGCCCTGCCAGCCACCGTAACCAGCGGTGGTGGTGCACGCCTGTAATCCCAGCACTGGGGAGGCCGAGACAGGAGGATCTCCACGAGTCCGCGAGCTGTGTAGTGAGATCCTATACCAAATAAATAAAAACAAATAAAACAGATTAAAATAAGAAAGAAAAGAAAAAGAAAATTGCTATTGGCCACTTAACTTCGAGTTATCATGGAAAACAAAATCAGGTCTGAAGATGTGTTCCTAAGAGCAAAAGGAGCTGTTTCTAGGAGTGAAGGATTCTCAGCATGGATGAAGGCCACAGGACAGGCGGTAGCATTCCTTTCCCTTGAGCTCAGGAATAATCGGGCAGAACTTGCCTGTCTGGCACATGCCAGTCACTGTGTCAAGTGCCCCTCGTGTGAGTCTGGGGACACCCTCCACTATGTCATGGAATCAAACACAGCAACTGCTGTGTGCAGCGTATTGTGCCGATCGTGGCTACAGTGTGAAACAGATTCGCAACTCTCCCAGTCCCATGTCTTACCATGAAGACAGGTCGGCAATGAAACAGTGTGTACTAGCGTAAAATATATTAGCAAGAAAAATCGGGTGAGCCAAATAGTGGGTAAAAGAGCCTGCTGAACACAAACAGATCACTATGAGTCCGATCTATGCAGTGAGACCCTGTAGGCACTTACTAAAAATACACACAAAAAAATCTACTATGTAACGTTAAATTAGACTGCCTGTAGGTCGTGAGTTTGAACCCTGGTCCCGCAAAAACAAAACAACAACAACAAACCCCCATTAGAGAATCTATTTATTTATTTATTTATTTATTTATTTACTTACTTATTGTGGCAGTTCAGCCCACCCTGGGGGTGGGGCTGGAGCGGAATGTGGAGCCAGGGATTGAACCTCCATCCCTGCACTTTGCCTAAGCTTGCCTAAGCAGGTGCTTTAGACCAATGACCTATCTTGCCAGCCCTAGTGAATCCTTTTATAATGATACATGCAGGTCATCTTATGTCTCTAGTTTTTAAATTTATAAGTTAACTGGTTTCTGCTACTTAGTTATAGCAACAGAAAACAGACAAAGACAGTTACAACCAATAGGAAGTTATGCGCTGAAGACTGGGGCCAGGGAACACAGCGGGGTCAGATGAAGCCCTTCGGTGCTTTGTATGTGTTGTACATGCTGGTGTGTATAAATACACCTTTTACTCCCTCTCCACTTGTCTGCATCCTCTCTCTCTCTCTCCCTCTCTCTCTCTCTCTCTCTCTCTCTCAGTACCAGGGATTGAACTCAGGACCCTGAGCTTCCCAGGCAAACATTTATTCCACTGAGCTATCTCCCTGGCTCTACACTTTATCTCTTGATTAGTTTACTACCCTTAAAAGCTTCTCTTGCAACTCCAGCTCATATGCATCACTGCTTTCATTTTTTCCTATTTCCTTCCTGGAAGAGGTCATTTTCCTGAGGCTGTTTGCCTATCTTCTGTGGGGCTGTTACCATGTGGCTAGGTTGCATTTGGCACACTCACTACACTTGTGGAAGCATTTGCCATGTTGCATATTGCCTCAAAATGGTCTCCTCTGTAAGAGCTGCTTGTTCCCATTTAATACTAAGCACCATCCTTCGAGTTCTACCTTCTTTTGGATTTTTAGCTGTTTTCAGACAAGCAACTCTTTTAGGTGAGATAAATAGGTCAAAGTGCATAAATGTTCCTATTTCTAATCCTCTTATCCTTCCTAAGCTTGAACCATCTAAGCTCATAAAAATGACCGTGACCCTTGTCCTTAATATGCAAAAAAACTTTTTCAAAGAACACAATACAAAACCCACTGGAAAAATGACAAATGTTATAAGAAGCAAATAATACATGGTTAGCCTTAGTGATAACTGAAGTGTGAATTCTAGCCAAAAAGTACCTGTGTCACGACTAAGACTAATGAAATTGGTTGCGCCCACTTGGTGCTGAGGCCTGAGGGAGCAATCACTCCCACTGGATTCTTTGCAATTAAATTAATTGTCAAAGACTTCGAGGAGGATGATTTAGCAATTGCTATAAAAACTTAAAATACGCATGCCTTTTAGGGGATAGAGATGCAGCCTGGTGGTAAAGTGCTTGCCTGCGTCATGCAAGGCCCTGGTTTCCGTTGCCAGCCTCGGCCTTCTGACCCAGCAGTCCTGCACACAGTATCTTATTCTTTAGATTTATGAAAGTAGACAGAGACAAGGGGCCAGGGAGATAGCTCAGTAGAATAAGCACTTGCCAGGAAAGCGCAAGGGCCTGTGTTCAATCCCTGGTCCTGAAAAAAAAAAGTAGACAGAGACAAAGGAAAACTATTGACTTCATAAGTGTGTGGTGCAGTCGCACTATGTGAAAGCAGGGCTACTGTTAAAACGAGGAGCAGTAATGTCTATAGCACTTCACATTATGTCTTTCATTGTGTTTGAATTAAAAGAACTCGAAGAACATATTACCTTTGAATATGAAAGAAGAAAACCCCCAACCAATAACATACTTTTTTTTTTTTTTTTTTGGTGTGTGTCCAGCTCAGCATGCCCATGGGCAGGGCTGGTGCAACACGTGGTGCTGGGGATTGAACTGCTTCCCCTGCACTTGCCTAATCTTGCCTACGCAGATGTGTAGACTGCTGAGCTATCTCACTGGCCCCCAGTAACATACTTTGAAAGCTATTTACAAAGAAGCCACTTGGAAATTCACCAAGGGGCTGTGTAGTTTTTTTTTCACAGTACTTGCGAGTGAACATGCTCATTTTGCTTCAGTGAGTTCTCTAGTGACCAGTGTTTTGGTCTAGGAAAATTATCAAAGGGTAATGTTACTGTTTAATATAACACATGATACTTAGGCCAGAGCTATCAGGTGAAAGAGAAAATACAAGGAATATGTAATAAGCACCTGCCTGGCAAGCACAAGGTTCTCAATTCAATCCCCAGTAAGGCTATGTATAGGAAATGATGTCAAAGTATTCTTATTTGCGATGTCACAGGGCTGGGGAGATAGCTCAGTAGAATAAGCTCTTCCCTGGCAAGTGCAAGGACCTGAGTTCAATCCCTGGTCCTGCAAAAATAAATAGATAGATAGATAGATAGATAGATAGATAGATAGATAGATATCACAATACCATACAGAGCCCCCACCCCAAATCCATCCAAAGATTCCTACAGCTACTAAGCAAATACAGCAGGCTACAAAGCTAGTGCACAAAATCAATAGCATTTGTGTACACCACCCATGAACACACTGAGAAAGATATTAAGAAGGTAGTACCATGCACATTAGCTTAAAAAAATTAAATATCAAGGTATTAGCATAACCAGGAAAGTGAAAGACCTCTGCAGCGAAAACTACAGTATTCTAAAAACAACAACAACAACAAAAAAAGAAATCAAAGCAGACACCAGAAAGTGGAAAAATCCTGTTCCTGGATCAACACAATGAACATTGTCAAAATGGCCATGGTACCAAAACTTGTTATAGCTTTAATGCAATCACAAATAAGATATGAAGAGCATTCTTGTCTCAGTAACTCTTCTCTTGTTGCTGGGTTAAATATCCAACACCCAAAATAAAAGGAGGAAAGGCTTATTTTTATTTAGCTCACAGTTACTGGAGGTTTCAGTCCCTACTTGGCTGGCTCCAAGGCAGAGGGGAACATGGCGGAGTGGAACAGCAACAGTGACAACAGAGAAGAGTTTGTCTCTCTGTCTCTCTTATATGACATTCAGGCTGTCTGCCTAAGACTGGGTGTAACACTCACACCCATAATCCCAGCAGTACTAAGACCCGTCATCTCAGCCTTTGATCACCCATGATCCCAGTGGATCATAAATTAATCTCAAACTCTAGAAGTCTCAACCCCATGACTGCATGAGGCTTTGGGAGGACAGCTAGACACAAACCATAACAATTCTTCATAGAGCAGAAAAAAAAAATCCTAAAATTCATATGGAACCAGAAGAGACTCAGAATACCAAAAGCAGTTGTGGGCAAGAAGAACAAAGTAGGAGGCATCAAGATCCCAGATCTAAAGTTACATTACAAAGCTATAGAGATTAAAAAAAAAAGCAAACAAACAAAAACACATAGAAGTAGTACAAAAATCAGGTGCATTCAGACATCTGCTCTTTAATCTTTTATTTATTTATGTATTTGATACAGGGTCTCACTACTCAGACTCCTAGTGATCCTCCTGTCTCAGCCTCCCCAGCGCTGGGATTACAGGCATGCGGGCTGTGGAGATGGAACCTGGGTCCTTGCGCTTGCCAGGCAGGCGCCTGGACCACAGAGCTATCTCCCCAGCCGGAGACATCCGCTCTTTGACAAGGAGCCAACAATATATATTACACGAAAGATAGCTACTTAGGACTGTCGAGATAGTTCAGTGGATTAAACTGCCTAGGCGTGGTGGCATGCATTTGTAATCCCAGAGCTTGGGAGGCTGAAAACAGGAGGATCCCTGTGAGTCTGATGTGTATTATATATATATTAGTTTCTTCAACAAATGGTGCTGAAGAACTGGTTATCCAAATGCAGAAGATTAACTGTTCTCACCGTATTTCTCTCACTTAAATAAAATAAAAATGGATCAAAGACCTAGATATTAAAACTTGACTAAGATAAAATAGGTAAAATTGTTGAAGGCATAGGCAAAGACTTCCTCATCAGAACCTCAACTGCATAAGAAATAACATGAAGAATCAGAAAATGAGAATGAGCTTAAATTAAATTTTAAGAGAGTCTCACAGCAAAGGAATCGGCCCACAGCGCGGAGGGACAGCCCGCAGAACGGAGTGCTTTTGCCACTGCTCTTCAGGCAGCCGCCTGTGCGTAGATCCGGTGGAAGAGACGCGCAGTTGACGCGAACACAGAACCCGCTCACCTCAACGGAGAGACGTCCGGACCTAGGGCCGCGGCCCGCAGAGCAATAGATCAGACTCAGAAGCTCAACGAGGGGCTCAGTGGTCTAAAGCGCCTGCTTAGGCAGCCACAGGGACTGCGGTTTGATCCCCGGCACCGCATGCTGCGTCAGCCCCAGCCCCAGGGCAGGTTGAGCCAGCCAGAACACAAATAAGTAAATAAATGAGGTTTAAAAAATAAATAAACAAACTTAAAAAAGAAAAGAAGCTCAACGAAGGCACGACTTTTCTTCCATGATAAATCCAAACAACAAACAAATTTAAGAGTAAAATGAAAAACAAAAAGAAACTTGGACATAGTTCTTCGGCAAATCAGAAGAGGATCTAGAGGTGGAGGCAGCGGGAGGAAAGAAGGGAGGAGGAGGTGGGAAGGGCTGCGCACGGTGCCAGCTCCCGGGTGAGCGCGCCCCCTGCCTGTCACAGGCAGGAACCGACAAAGAGCAAGGTCCAAACTACAGTCACTTGGTTCTTATTGGAGAAGTCCGGGACGTCTCCATGCCGTGCTAGGTAGAAAAGCAAAATGTTATCATTTATGGATGAACAAAACTAGAGACCCCAGATTCGGGAGCCCACACCTGCGGCAGAGCAAGCACGGGGAGCAAAGCCGGCACTCAGGGCCCTGTGGTTGCCGTGAGTGACAAGCACGCCCCTGACCCCGCAAGTGGCCTCCCTCCTTTGTCTTGCTCCCCAGGCATGTCTAGCATTTGGTCCCTCCAGTGCAGACTACACTGCCCAACAGACCGCAGGCTTGCCTAGGCCAGAGGCTCCACCTCCTTCAGAGACAGGTGGGCCTTGGGAGAGCTTCGTAGCAGCAGCCTGAGACAAAGCGAATCGGTGGCTGCAGTTGGGGTGACAAGAGGGGAAGGGGAGTCAGGCTGTCAGTGAAGCAAGCAAACCATTGCGTCCTGTGGATAAGAAAATGAGGCCAACCCCCTCTAGCTAGGGCCAGAGTTCTATCCTTGGTGGGGGGAGGCGACAAACAAAAAATCCTCTCTGGATTACCTGTGCTGTTTACAGAAGCAACTATCCTTAAAACTGTACCCGGGCCTACTTTTCTATTTTACAATTAAATATCTTTTTCTTTCTTTCTTTCTTTTTTTTTTTTTTTTGTCTTTTTGAGACAGGGTCTCGCTATGCAGTTCAGGCTGGCCTTGAGCTCACTTTTGTAGCCCAGGCTGGTCTCGAACTCGCACTGATCCTCCTGCCTCAGCCTCCCAAGTGCTGGGATTACAGGCATGCACCACAGTGCCTCGCACTTAAATATCTTTTCCACATTAAAAAAATTCAAAACCTCAGATAAGTAGGCAAATTGGATGAGACTGCTGCAAGCAAAGGTGGCAACACATCTGACCAAGGACTGACCTTAAGCTTTATTGAATTTCTTTTTCTTTGTTTGTTTTTGTGGGACCTGGGTTCGACTTGTACTTGCCAGGGAAGCACTTGTGCCATGGAGCTATCTCCCCAGCCTCCTTGAATCTCATTAGACTGTGTTTCCCTAAATAAACTCTCCTCTCAGAGGCAGGATATGACACAGTTGTAAGCACAAATGTGTTGAGACATGAAGAAATTTACTCCTCTGCAATAATTAATCTCTCTCCATTCTGGAAACCCATCCCAAGTTTGGAAAAACTGAGACCTCATAGAGGTGGAATGGACCCCTCGCTCGGTGTTTCTCTGAGTGAAGGTGGTGGGCATCACTCCTCTCTCCTGGGGCTACCTAGGGGAGCAAGCTTTGTGGGTTTTTCCTACAACAGACTTTTATTTTACTGTGTAATTAGTCCATTTTAGGATTTCTAGCTAATGGGGAAAATGACACCCATTAGCTGGTGACAGTTACCCAGGCAACAACCACTGCCCCTCCATTCCTCCTTCCACACATTCAAATTGTAGTCCCCATGGTGTGAATGAGAGGACAGGACCCAGGGCCACAGCCAGCAATGTGAGTTCTGCCCAGGACAGAAGTAGAAATGGGGCTGGCTGCTCCATGGCTTCCGCTCCACTGTCCTTCCTGCAGGAGCCCCGAGAGGGCTGCGGGGACCCTCAGGAGCCCCACAGAAGCTGAGCTTGTATCCTGCTCCCCTGCTGAGAGCTGCTTCCCTGCCAGTCCCTGGGCGGACAGCGTGGACCTGCTGGCCTGCGAGGCTGCGTACCCGGGGCTAGTCTGCTTCCCTACGCTTTTGCGCCTGCGCCTCCGTCACATCCAGTGGCTCCTGTCCCCAGGGGAGCCCTCCAGTGCAGCACTCTGTTTCTCTCCTTAGCTTCTCTTCATCTCAGAAGTATGCTATTTTCTAGTCTTAACAGACTGTCATTTCATTTCTGTCACCCCAAACAGTGTCCTCAGCTCTACCTAAGATAGCTATTCATCTTAGTACCCTAAACTTACAAAACTGCATTGTAGTGGTTGATACATTGCGACAATATGGCTGGATGCCTGGTGGTTGATACATTTTATCAATTTGGCTGCATTGCCTGGCTGTTCCACACTGTGAGCCATGAGGGCCCTGCCCCAGAATAACTCAGATTGGACTTTATCTCCTGGCTTCCTGCACAGACTCATCAGCCTCTAGTTTGGATCCTTGAGCTTTCCATAGCAGATTCTTCTGCCTTCCTTTGCAGACACAATGGTTGACCTTTAGACCCTGTTAGGAACCGGTAGAAACTCGTTAAGACCAGTAGAGACTGGTAAGGATGGAACACTGCAGTGAGTATAAAAGCCTTGGGACTGAATCCTTCAGTGGGCAGTGTGCAGACGCTCTCAGCGCACTTCCCCATCTGACTCTGGGACTGGCACATCTTGTGTTATATCTGTTCCTCTAGTAAAACCCTGACTAGAACATGCATGTATAAAAAACCGTGTAGAAATAACTGATGTTGGGGAAAATGGGTAGACACTGGCAGGGACATGGGAAGGAAAGAGCCGGAAATCAGTAGGAAACAGCCACAAAGCAGATGGAGTGCACGGAAACAAACGGCGAATGTTTAAAGAAAAAATGATCACTGTAAAAGACATACTGCTGCTGACCCTCCGAAATTCCCACCCTGCGCACCCTCTGCCATTTGCGGAGGTGGCTCTGGAAGTCCTCTTCCCCGTGTTTAGTTGTACTGCCGGGGCTGGCTCAGGGTCCTGAGCGGACTCCAGATGTTTGCCTCTGGTGGTCATTCGGTGACCTGGGGAGAGGCCGAAGGCTCGGAGCCAGGGGACAGAAGAGTGAAGGCTGGCTGTGGTGTTTTCTGCCCCCTCTGCGGGAAGATCCCCAGCAGCAGCATTTGCTGCATTTTTTAATCACACCTCCTAAGGAAACAAAATAGGACTTCCAGAGCAGAGTCGAAAACTGGCAAGAATGATGGAGGGGAGGTGCGTCCCCAGGAGCCTCATGTGCTTACGGAGGTGGGGCTACAGCTAAGGGTGAGGCTAGGAGGTGGGCCTTGTTCAAAGAGGCTGGTAGGGCTGGCACAACAGCTCAGTGGATTAAGTGCCTGCTTTGGCAAGTGCAGGGATCAGGGTTTGATCCCGTGTCCTACATGCCACTGGCCCCACCCACAGGGCATGCAGAGCCAGCGACCAGGTTCAGGCCTGGTAGTGCACGCCTGTAATCCCAGTGCTGGGGAGGCTAAAAAAGAGGAGGATTGCTGTGAGTCCACACTGCACAGTGAGATCCTGTGCCAAATAACCTAAATGAAAAAAAAAAAAAGGAAGGAGAAGGAGAAGGAGAAGATGGCAACTGGGTGCTGCCAGAAAGGCAGGGGCTCTCTCACTGGTGGCCCTGTCACCCTGCTTCCCGGCTGTCGTGGCAGAGCAGCTCTCTCTCGTCCACCAGCTCCTCCCGCATGCCTGCCAGTGTGGCGTCAGCCAAGTTGGGACTGAGTCGTGGGCCAAAACCAGCGCTCCTTCTTCAAGTCACAGATGCTGGGCGTCTCCAATGGGGAGAGAGGGTAAGACAGGTGTCCTGAGGGAGGCTAATGGCCAAGTGTCCTTTACTGTCATCATTTTCCAAAGTTTAAACATTCACCTTAGCTTGTAATCAGCACTTGCACCTTGCTCGTGCTTGGCAAATGCTAAAGCAACTGCGGAGGCAACTGCATTGTACCCCACAGGGGCACCCGGTGTGGGCTCACCCTGGTGTCTTTCTCACGCACCCTCAGTCAGACACAAAGTTCCCCGACCACCTAAATGTGCTTTTGTGGAAGGAAAAAAAGACGAACATAACGTCATGGTAACCTTGGAAGGGCGGACAGACGCTGATGGTAAGAGCTGTGCTTGTGGCTGGCACTCGTGCCTCTAAAGTCTGCTTGTTCCAGTCCTACCGAAATCCCCACAGCGCTAAGAGCCGTTAACCAGGTCTTTCACACCAATCATCAAATAACTGAAAAGCAGAAAAGAATCTCAGTGGACAGTTCTTAGTCTTCTTATTCTTTCACTGACTCCTGTGGCTGCCTGGGAGCCATGGCCGCTGTTGCTCTCCAGCACCAAGACCACGCCCAGTGCGCTAGGTCAGGAAGAGGCCAAGGTTCCACGTACGCGTCTTGTTCCACATCTATTGTTTTTGTACCATTGCCACTGTAAAGTTGAAGAAGTAGAAGCTGAACTATTGTAAGTTACGGAATATATATATATATATATATATATATATATATATATTCCAGACTTCTGACTCAGAGAGATTCAGTTTACTTCTTACAGGAAATGTGACAGCCAGAATATTGGGTTAAGGTGGTTCCCCACCACCCTCTTCCCAAGGGGACGTGATGTGGACCGTATGCTGCCAGAGGAGAGTACTTGGAGAGGAAGTGACTTTGCAATTTTGACAGAACTACTTATCTTTTCAAGCAGGGAGAAGCTGCTTATTATCCTGCAGTGGAAGCAAGTAGCTGAGCTATGACAGTTGGAGAAGCACACACTTCTCGGCCGTCCTCCGTCTTCTGCATGCTGTTTATTCGTCCTTCAATCCAGCCTGTGCGCTCCACCAAGATGCCGTGGCCACGCAGGAACACAGGGGAGGCAAGGGCGGCTTTCCCCGAAAACTGGCAGAGTGAAATCATGAAGTCAGGGCACCCCAGGAGGTGCGCAGGGCTAAGGAGGGGACAGGGCCTTTGGCTGGGGCCGTCGAGGTCACCAGAAGCAAGTTCACATTGATTCTGACTGAAAAGGAAACCAAACAATGGCTCTGAATAGAAGAGTGTCAAGACCTGACTGATGGAGGGGCCTTGAGGGAGGCCAGAGTGGGTAGTGAAGAGCCCAAGGGACGGGGCTGCTGCAGAGCCGAGCAGGGAGCGCACGGGAGGTGGCCCCCGTGCGACCGCAGCTGCATCGAGAAGGAGTGAGGACGTGGAGGTGTTCAGCCCCGGAGCGGGCCGGGCGGCCATCTGGACCTCGAGAGCCTGGCCTCTGGGAGCTCGCCCCAAGGCACGCGCTCTCAGGCTCTCAGCTAGAATGCTAGTGTGAGCGAGGAAGGCCGTCTAGAAGAGGCCCTGTCCTCAGGTCAGGCAGGTTCCCTGGGGAAAGGGAGAGGACAGCGGACAGGCACAACATGCTGCTCTATGCTGTACTTTTTTTCCCTCTTATTTAGTTTTTATTCTTTGCATTTTTTAAAAATGTACTTAGTGTTGCTGTTCCACCACCATGAACTGCATGCTCTCTGCCCTGTTCCACTCTGCCTTGGGCCAGCCGAATATGGACCGAAACCTCCAGCAACTGTGAACTAAATAAACCTTTCCTTCCTTCAAAAAAAAAAAAAAAAAAAAAGTACTTAGTACAGGGCCTATAGGGTGTGACTACACAGATGGACTCGCAGCGATTCTGCGGTTTCCAGCCTCCCAAGCCCTGGGATTACAGGCCCGCGCCACCACTCCCAGTCTCAGTCCCCATCTCAGAGCACCCTGGCAGCAGGGCCGGCGCCCATGTCTGGGATCACGTCCCCAGCCCCCGGCCTGCTAAGCAGGCGCTTTAATCCGCTGAGCAGCCATCGGGCCGCCCAGTTTGCGCTTCTTGTCTAACCATTCGCTGTCCACGGAGCCTACATGCCTTCACCCTGCAGTTTTAGCCACTCCCTGGCCAAGTCCTCGTGGGCAGGCCTGGAGGAGGTAAAGCACGGGGGTCGCGCTCTGAGTAAACTGGGAATGTAAAGCTGATGAGAGCTGCTGAAGAGCTCTTGCTGCGCCGGCAAAGGGCCACAGAGGATGGCTAGGCGTGGCACGGGAGCCACGGGAAGAACCAGCTGCCACAGTTTTAGTGAAGCCAGCCCGCGGACATGGTGAGGCTTCAGTCAGGAAGACGCTCACACGCTACGTTCACGCGGGTGCCGCGACCCACACGCCGCAGCCCACGTCTGAGCTCAGGCAGAGGTGCGAGTTTGCTCCCTTCCTTCCTTCCTTCCTTCCTTCCTTCCTTCCTTCCTTCCTTCCTTCCTTCCTTCCTTCCTTCCTTCCTTCCTTCCTTCCTTCCTTCCTTCCGTGCAGGAGAAGCTTAGGACAGAGGCCCGCACTAAGAGGGCTTGTTGGAAAGAGCTGAGGGGCAGCGGCCCAGCACAAGGGCAGAGAGACGGACAGCAAGCAGCTAGGGATGGGAAACCGAGGCCTGGAGGCAAGGAAGGTAGGAGGCTGTGTCCGAACATGAGAGTGGGGCAGGCGCCCTCGCGGATACTTCGATGAGCCTGAGGCTCAGCAACCCAGAAGCCGCACGGACCTCAGCGCAGCAGGAGCGCCCACACCGGGTCGGGGAAGTCTTGAGAAAACAGAGAAACAGGGCCTTCGGGAGGCGGGGGCAGTGGGCCCCTGAGCTCAAGTCAAATTGCTTGAGAGGGAGAGAGGAGGAGGGCAGGAAAGGGTGTGACTTCACCCCTGAAGGTGACCCAAGCCCGCCCCGTGATTCACCGCAAGCTGCCGGGGGAGGGTACAGGTTGTGTCTAGGGGTCCCCAAAGCCTCATGCGGTCATTGTGGGTGGCTTCCAGAGTTTGTGATTGACTTGTGGCTCAATGCTGGGATTATGGATGTGGGTGCTGCTGGGATTATAGGTGTGAGTGCAACACTCAGCCCGGGGCAGATAGCCCAGATGCAGTAGAAGGAGGGGCGAGGGGCCTGCCCTGTGCTGCCGCCGCTGCTCCCCGCTTTGCTCTGTCTGCTTTGCTGTTTTCCTCCACCATTGACGACTGCCCTCTGCTCTGTGCCGCTCTGCCTTGGAGCAAGCTGGGTATGTACTACAAGCTCTACAAGCTGTGAGCTACACAAGCCTTTCTTTCCTTAATTTTGGGTGTTGAGTATTTGGCCCCAGCAATGAGAGAAAGGTAACTGAGACCGCGCAGAAGGCAGTGGGTAGAGGCAGGAGAAAGTCAGGCTCCAGGCAGAGAGGGGCAGAGACCGTGGAGCTCAGGAGCAGCGCTGGCCGGAGGCCCAGAGGTGTGGGGCTGGCACCGACTGGAGCTCCAGGGAGATAGGTGTACGCTCGTTGACTGCCATTTAATTTATTCTGAGATCGGAGTCTCACTGTACTGCCCAGGCTGGCCCTGTACTCCTGCCTCCTGTGATCCTCCTGCTTCAGTCTCCAGAGTAGCTACAGCCGCTGATGGGCCAGTGTGGCAGGCTGTTTCCCTGTACGAGAGATTGGCAGATTTGCTCACATCCGTGCAGATGGGTTGCTTGGCTTCCCTTGCATCATAGTCCGTGCTAGCAATCGTTTAGCAGGACGCCCCATGGAATATGGCAAGCGGGCGTGTCTGCTGGGCGGCAGGGAGTGCTGCAGGGAGCCGGGGTGATCCCCTCGTGGCCATCGTGCAGCTTTGGGGCACCGCTGCAAGGTAAGTTCCTAGAGCCAGCGTTCCCAGTGTTAAGGGTCTGTGCAACTTAAATTAGTACGCGTGGTTAAAGCACTATCAACTCTAAAGAATGGATGAATGTACACATCTACTGGCTATATTTGAGAACACCAGCAACACACTATTAGTAAACTTTCTCATTTTTGCTAATATAAATGAAAACAAATATGTCAGTGTAATTCTAATTTATGAGGTTCTTACTATACCTTTCAGTGTGTCCTTGCATATGTTTATTTTGACTTGTGGCTTTATCTATTGACTCATAAGAGCTTTGTACACAGTAAGATTAGCCTTTTGTTTGACCCCCCCATTGTCAATTACCTTCCAAGCTTGCAGTAAATTTTTTTGACTTTATTTCTATGGTGATTTTTGTGATGCTGAACTATTTGTATACAGTACACTTTGTCTGGATTTCTTTCGGGCTTCTGACTTTGCATAGCTAGCAAAGACTGCAGCAGCACAAGATTTAAATATTTTTCATAATTTCTTGTATCACTTTTACAGTTTAGTCTTTAATGCATTTGAAACTTGTCCTGCTGTAAGATATGATGTATGTCTCAAAGTTTTCTAGGGGGCTTTGGGTTAGCTCAGTGGTTTAAGTGCTTGTGTGGGCAATCCCAATGAGGTATAGGGGCTGGCAGTTCAATCCCCAGACCTACCCTTAAGGCAGCCTAAGCCAGAAAAAAAAAAATCACTCTCAAAAGTTTTCTAAGGCTAGTGAGATGGCTCAGTGGTCTAAAGCACCTGCTTAGGCAAGCTTAGACAGCCACAGGGACCACAGTTCCATCCCCAGCACCACATGCTGTGCCAGCCCCACCCCCAGGGCAGGCTGAGCTGGCCATAACATAAATAAAATAAAGTAAAAAGAAAAAAAATTTTCTAAATGACTAATTATAATAACTATGTTGAGTAAACTACTTTCTTTTTTGCCCACTGATTTAAAGGGAAGTTTTTATCCAATTGTAGATCCACTGGGTTTCAAGCTGAAGAATCCATAATCAAATTTACTCGAGGTAGAGTTTTCAATATTGTTTTAATCATATAGAATTCTGTTTTATTTGGAAGTAATCCCTAAAAAATTTAACAAAAATCTTGTCTACTCTAAATATATTCATCTTTGCTCTGGAAATCACATATGTGAAGCTTATAACAATAAATGTACTTTTGTATATCAAATACTGTGGCCATCATGGCCATCAGTATTGGCCTTGTTGCCTAGACCTGGGCTTGGCTCTAACAATTCGACTGTCTGCTGTGTGGACACAGTGACAGCATCTACTTAAAAATATTGATTGAGGGCTGGGGCACAGCTCAGTGACACAAGCTCCTGCCTGGCAAGCGCAAGGTCCTTGAGGGCTGGAGCTCAGCGGGAGAGCCTTTGCCTCCCCAGGCGAGGCCCTGAGATTGGCCCTCGGCACCGCAACCCTCCAGCTCCTGAGGGCTCTGCCGTGCTGGGTGGCTTCCTGCTCTGCCAGTCAGCATGTCTCTCTCTGCTCTTCGGTCTAGTTCTGTCTTGGGTTTCTCATGTAAGAGAAAACACATGGTATTTAAGTTTGTGTGTCTGATTTACTTAACATTACAGATTCAAGATGCATCCATTCTCCCATGACTGACTCAAGTTTATCCTGATATGGGGAAGAAAACTAAAGCAACGCCATTCTGTGCTCTAGTGCTATTTTAAAGCTTAAGTTTCTGTTTCCTTAAGTTTGCTTCCCATACATGTCATAGTTACCTAACCCAATACCACCCTATGCTTTGTCATAGGACTGCTTGTGCCCTATGTAAAATGACCAACACCTGTGCTCCTTTGTCACAAGCTAAGCCCATACTTTGCAGTATCTCTGAGGGCCAGATCAGTGCATTAAAGCACCTACAAGCAGCTGCAGGGGCTGCAGTTCCATTCTTGGGCCTGCTGTGCCAGTGCAGGCCCCTGGGCAAGCTGAGAGGCAACTGAGAGTGGGAGTAGTGGGAGTAGGGCCTGTAATCCCAGCTGTTGGGAGGGTGTAAAAAAGTGGGTCACTATGAGTCCAACCTAGTAGTGAGACCCTGAACACCCTGTAGATCCTTCCCTAAAATAAAAAACAACAGCAAAAAACCGAAACAAAACTTTGTAGTATCTCTGTAGCTGCACTAAATTGTATCAGCAAGGGCCGGCCAGTGACACACACACACAGTGGCCTGGGTTTGGTCCCCGGTGTGCCATGCCTGCCCCACCCCTGCGCTGAGTGATTGAGACTGGGCGTGGTGGTGCGCACCTGTAATCCCAGCTCTTAGGAGGCTGAAAACAGGAGATTCATTAGGAGTCTGATCTATGTAGTGAGATCCTGTAGACCCTGTACACTGTGTACTAAATACATAAAAAATAAAATAAATTGTATCAGCATCTCCCCGGCGCCCCCCAGGCCTGGAACTAGACCTAGAACTAGAGCTGTAATCTACTCTCTGCTCATGTCCTTCAGAGTCTACACTTGTCATGTGCCAGGTGCCCAGTGCTGGCCCCTACTAAACTTGCCTGTCTCTGCATCTTGCCTCCACAGGTGATTCAATTAAATAAGCACATTCCCCACAGTAATCTTTCTTTAGAGCAGAGTGGTACTCCATTGTGCATAAGTACATTTTCTTCATCTACTCAGATAAGTATGTAGATTGAGCTATTATAAATTATGCTGCTATAAACATGAGTATTCCCATGTCATAAAATAATAAATCATATCTGGAGCTGTATCATGAAGATCCCTAGGAGGGGAGCAGGTGGACTGAGAAGAATATCTACTCTTGGTTTTCTGAGGAGTCTTCATACTGATGTCTGTAGTGATGGTATTAGTTTATATCTTATCAGTCTAGGAGAATTTCTGTTTCATCACAGCCTCACAGCATCTGTTATAATTTGATGTCTTTATGAATGCCCTTCTTTCTGAAGATAAAATATCAGTGTGGTTTTAATTTGCATTTCTCTTGTGGTCAAAGATGTACATTTTTTCATATATTTATTGATCATTCGTACTTCTTATGAGAAGTGTCTATCCCGTTTCTTTTTTTTTTTTTTTTTTTTTGTGGGATCAGGGTTCGAACTCACAACCTTGCACTTGCCAGGCAGGCACTTGTGCCATGGAGCTATCTCCCTAGCTGCTCTATCCATTTCAGTTGCCCATTTTTTGATTGTTTCATTTTGGGTGTCTCAGTTGTTTTCTTCTATGTTCTCTATACTAAAGAAGTAGCTGGCAAAAATGTCTCCTCATTCTGTAGGCTGTCTCTTCACTCTGTTGGTTGTTTCCTTTGCCGTGCAAAAGTTATTTAATTTGGTATAGTTCCATTTATTGATTCTTGATGTTCTTTGTGCAACTGGGTTTTCTGTTGAGAAAGTCTTTGGCTATGCCTATGGTTTTAAGTGTTTTACTTATTTTATTTTCCAGCAGATTGTTTGGTTTAATAGTTAGATGTTTGGTGTGGGCTAAGGAGATAGCTCAGTGGAATAAGTGCTTGCCTGGCAAGCACAAGGTCCTGAGTTTGATCCCTGGTACCTTGAAAATAGATGTCTGGTGCATCTTTTTCCTTTAGGAAAGGGTCTACAGGGACAGGGTGTTCAGGGTCTCACTACTAGATCGGACTCATAGTGATCCACCTACTTACAGCTTCCCCAGAGCTGGGATTACAGGCATGCGCCACAACACCCAGCCTCAAGTGCATTGATTTTCAAGCTAAGGTGAGACATCTGTCCAGCATTAGCCTTCTGCATCCGTGTTTGCCAGCACCACTTATTAAAGAGGCTGTCCTTCCCCGGTGCGTGCTTTCAGCCACTCTGTCAGAGATGGCGCGCTGTGTGTGCCTGGGGCTACCCCCGCGCCCTTCGTTTTGTTCTCCTCCCCACAGGTCTGCGTGCTGGTACAGTCTGGTTCCCTCTGCAGAGCCACTGCTTCTGTATAGAATGGGTGGCTGGGAATTGTCAACAGTTCGCCCAGCTGAGTCCTGGCTCCTCAGAAGCCTGAGTCCTGCCTACTGCAGCCCCCAGCACTAGCTTTTGGTCTCTGGGACAGACCCTGAGAGATAGCTCTCGTTGGCACTTGTATCCCTTTCCAGAGGAGGCAGTGTCCCTCCTTTGTGCCCTGGGACAGAATAATATGTCCCTTCAGGACACTACTGTTTTTCTTATGCTCATCCCCATAGATAATGAACTGCATCTTTCTGGCTTTGAAGTTGGTTTACATTCTAAGCGGCGCCTCAACTGTCCCGACTCCAGGCCTCCTCCTTCCCTTCCTCCAGCACACAGTCCCTACTGCTAGCTTTCATCGGAAAGTTGGACTCAGAGGCGTTGGCTTCCTGCTTCCACGACTCTGGAGAACTCCAAGGTTGATCTGCAGTCCCAGGTTTCTGTCAGTGGACACGCGTCTTGGGCAGAGGCTTCACAGAACTTGACACACCCAAGCCACTGCCAGCAAGGGCTGTGACCAAAGAAGGGAGGGTCCCTGGCCCATTACCAGCACCCAACAATCCCAAGCCCAATAGGTCTGGTATTCAAGAGCGCGGCATGTGGCCGCTCAATGAACACTCGACCTGCTGTTTTCCCAATAACTGTGTAGGGGCAAGGCCGGAAGAGGCTTCAGGCATCTGTGTGGACATGAGAGGTTTTGGGCAGTCCAGGGCGGGCACTGTGTCAGGAGGGAAGGCTGGGAGACTGCCAGGATGAGCCTGACATCATGAGGCAGACGCCGATCGGGCTGGAAAGGCGATCACCTGGGCGGGAGTGCGGCAGTGCCAGCGCAACCGGAGCACCGAACCTGCACCTGGGGCGTTTCCCAGTGAGCTGTTAGTCTGCCTGTCCGCTGAGGTCTCATCCCTCCTGCTGTCCTTTGGCCCACCCAGAGGTCTGTCTAGTCTGAAGCTCTTTCTGGATGGGGCACTACTTGCTCTTCTGCCTGGGAGTCCATCTGTCTGTCCAGCTGGAGCACTTCTGGCTCACTGGTTATTTACCTGGGATTCTGGTTGGCTGTTCTGTTTCTGGCTGGGGGTCTGCCTGGCTCTCTCACCAGGGCTCTAGAGGCCGTAAACCAGGAATCACTCTGCCTGGGGTCCATTTCCGAGTGAGCTCATCAGTCTACTTAGCTGCTGAGGTCTCATCCCTCTCTGTCTTGTCAAGCTAGAGCTCTGCACATCTGGCTCCAGATGTGTCTGCTGAGCGACAGCCTGCACGTGCCTGTCCAGTCAGGGAGTCGCCTGGTGAAGGGGTCTCACTATCTGGCTGGGGTCTGTTTTCCTGGGGGTCAGTCTGTCCGGATAGCTAAAGATGTGTGTCTGCTCAGTAGGAAAGCTTGCTGGAGGAGGGATCGCCTGCCCAGCGAGTGCTCATGTGACTTGGTTTGTCGTGTGTGTGTGTGTGTGTGTGTGTGTGTGTGTCTGTGTGTGTGTGTGTCTGTCTGTCTGTCCACCTAGAGCGAAAGGGACTTGCTCTCTCTCTGTTACTGCATTTGCTGTCTTCTGCTGCTGGGAACTCTTGCCCCTCTGCCATGGGTTACTCTGCCAGCCGATTCTGGGTTCAAACCTCTACAAACTATGGGTCAAATAAACCTTGCCCCCAACTTTGGGTGCTGGGTATTTTGTCTCAACAACAAGAACAATAACTAAGAGTCTAAGAGCTTATGTTGCAGTTGACTGGATGGTGGTTCACCCAGTTCTGTTCAGAAACTACATTCAGAAGCTATGTCAGGCTGGGGAGATAGTTCAGTGGCATAAGTGCCTGTCTGACCAGTGGAAGGGCATGAGTTCAATCCCTGGTACCAAAAAAAAAAAAAAAAAAGAAAAAGGAAAGAAATAGAAGTCATTTGTCTGTCCAAATGGATGTTCTATATGGGCAGGGACTGTCTGTCTGTCTGGGGACTCATCTGTCTGGCTATCTGTGAGGCCACCTGTCAGTTTAGATGGCTGGCTGGCTCAGTCAGTCAGTCTGCTGACCTGGAGGGCTTGGTGGCATCTGTCCACATGGGATCTGTTTGTGTCTGTCCAGGACTCTATCCAGCAAGGAATCTGTCTGTGGACTTTGTATTTTGGAGCCTGTCTGTCTGGTGGTCTCTGGGTGGAAAAGGTCTGCCAGCTGTTTGCTGGTCAATGTCTCTGGCCAGGGTCCAGGTGTCCGGCTGTGGACATTGGTTTGGCTCTGTCTTTCCCTCTTTTTTTCCGCCTAACTGGGGCTATGTTCCTCCCATCTGTGTAGGGTCAGTCTCTGGGTCTGCGGCTAGGCTGCACATGATCTGCCTGGGTAGCTCGAGGCTTCCCTACTTTCCTCAGAGTCCATCCGTCTCTGTGTGGGCCATGAGTATCTGAGCAAGGGAGCTCAGACACTGAGGAACTGTGCTTTATGTGGTGGGGGGCGGTTTGCCCTTAAGCCTGTGGGGTGCGGGCAGTGCCCGTTCTTATACCAGCCTTGCCTCCTACTTTTCTCCTCCAGCCCTTGATCTTTTAAAATAAATAATCACATGTTGGGCATTTATCATACGCACCTTCTCTCTCTCTCTCCCTCTCTCTCTCTTTTTTTTTTTTTTTTGTCTTTTTGAGACAAGGTCTCGCTGTGCAGTTTAGCCTGGCGTTGAGTTCACTTTTGTAGCCCAGGCTGAGATACCAGTCCTCTTGTCTCAGCCTCCCAAGTGCTGGGATTACAGGTGTGCACCACCACACCCGGCCTCATACGCACCTTTTCAATTCTGTAACTACCATGTTCTTTTGTAAAGGCTGGAGAGTAGCCCACGTAGAAACAAACCATTTCCTAGTTCTCACTAGCGCATGACCATGCGTCTGTGCACCTGTGACCCGGCGATCACTGGCCATTCCTGTACAGACACTGCTGTGTACATATACGACAGAGGCAGAGCACAGATTACTGGAGGTGGTAACTGTGAGTCAAATGCCATACATCGGCTACAAGATGCTGCACTTGGTACGTGGCTGACCAAGGTGATTACAGTCCTTGTAATCAGAAAAATCCTTCTTTCATCTCACACTTGTCAACCCTGGATATCACCAAACATTTTAAACAGTCTGACAGACAAGAATCCTACCTTGGTCTGTTTGGCCACAACAATCTACCACACCTGGTGTAGTTTAAGTCACAGAAATTTATTTCCTCATAGTTCTGGTACCTGAAAGGCCAAGAGCATGGTGCCAGCATGCCAGGCTCTAGGGAGACCCTCTGACTGGCTTCCTACATGGACACTCTCATGGCAAGAGAAGACAGGCTGGAGAGAGGAGCATGCTTTCTGATCTCCAATGCCCTTCTCAGAAGGGCACTAATCCCACCATGGGCCCCACCCTTATCAGCTCATCTAAATCCAGTAGCCTCCCAAAGCCCCTCTGTGCAAACACTATCACACTGGAGCTACAGATTTGACACACGCATTTTGCAACCCCCCTTAAGCGCAGTCATCAGCGAGGCAAAGCCCTCACGGCCCCCCAAGAAACTTGCTTTGGTCCAGCGTTCGCATTCTTAAAACTTCAAATGGCAGGGCTGTGACTGGCCGCAAAGCAGCCTTTTGGAGCAGGCGACAGGCACAGGCGCAGCACTCACACCCGGGTCCACTCTGCAGGGGGCTTTCGGGGTCCCTTTGGCCTTCCGATGCGCAGGTTGAAGCCTGGGAGAGGAGAAAGGTTGTGGGCATGGGGTGCCACGCAGAAGCTGCAGCTGCAGGCACGTCGTCGGCCCTCCTGCTTTATTGCAGCAACATCTGCAGGTTGCTGACAGCCTGTACCCCACGGTCCCGCCCTCTTAGGCTCCTGGGGCTCACTCAGGAGCACAGTGCCCCTGCTCTGACTTACCTAGCCCACTGGTCTGAGCTCCACCTGTCACCTCCTCGTAAGCATCAGGTCTGGCAGGGCTTTGGTCAGCAGGACCTGTGAGCGGCAGGCACACACAGGGCCGACTCAGACACTCTCAGAGGGTCCCGACTCCATTTCGCCCAGGCAGGAAGGAAGCCTCGAGGAGTGGTGTCCGGAGGGAGCACCGGACATGGCCAGGACAGGTTGGGGACAGCCACCATTGGGGCACCGGGTGGACAACTCCACTGGCATCGCAAGAACCGCTATCTGCTCTAGGGACGCTTCCTGGTGAAAGAGGTCCTGCACAGGTTCGGGATGGCCAGGCAACCACGCAAGGAGTTTGGGTCCCGGCGGCTGCCTGCGTCCTCCGGACCCTCGAGGGAGACCGCGGCTGTCCCCACCCTCAGCTCCGCCCACGGCCCGCTGGGCTCTACTCACAGCCGCTGGGCCGCGCCCCCTGGGCCGGCTCCGGGTGCGCTCCCGGCCGCTGCGTGCGCGGCGTCACCTGGCTGTAGAGCTGCGACTCGGCGGCGCTGTGCTCACTGTGCTCCTGGGTGGCGGCCGGGACCCCGCGCCTCTGCACCACGGCATAGGCGTCCGCCATGGCGAGGGTCTGCGTTGCAGGCATCGAGCTGCTCCTGCAGCGGGAACAGAGGAAGTGAAACCCGCCCAGAGGAAGCAAGGAGGGTGTGGCCAAGGCTGAGCCGTGGCTTCCTTCTCCCCGGTCAGAAAGGAGGGCAGGGGCGGGTGGCTCGGAGCAGAAGCTGGGCTCGCTGGACAGTCCGGCTTGAGGGTCCGTCCAGCAGGCCGGTGGAGCAAGCCCAAGGCCAGCGTGGCAGGTGGGTATGTAAGGCAGTGTACTGGTATTGGTGGGTCATCCTTTCTGTGTAAATGTAAATAAAAGAATGAAGAAGTGGCATTGTAGGGGAGGAGGGGTCACTAGCCTCAAGAACGAGGGACGAAGCTGCAGCCAAGGCCGGTCAGCTGTGTCCAAAGCATGTGGCATGAGCCCTGACCGTGAACCGCACTGATACATAACTGTCAAACTCAATCACTGACCGACGAGCAAGAAGCAGGCAGACCTGGGGACAGGCGTAGGCTTAGAGGGAGACAGCGGGGTTCTTGGGGTCCAAGAGTCCTGCGAGGAAGGTTCCCAGGGCTCTTTCAAGGACCGGGAAACAGTATCTGGTGAACTGAAGAACTGGGAGTCTGAGAAACTGAAAGGGAAGTGAGAAGGGTTTGTGCAGGTACCTGAGGACCCTGCCAGGTGGGCAGGGACTGGCGGGAAGGGCCCGGGAAGTCCAGAGGGGCAGGGCGTCATCATAGAGTGGAGCGCAGTTCTGGGGGTGAACAAGGAGAGGCTGTGGGGTTGAGCAAGAACCGGCGGGCCTCCTCCTGGCATTCTAGGGGCCGGGTGGGGATGCCAAGGTGAGCACAGAGGGGCAGCCTGCGGAGGGCAGCCTGCATGCCGGCCGGCCCAGGAGGGCGGCCAGCGTGGCACCGAGGAGTAGGTGGTGGCCTCTACCTCCTTGATGTTCTGGGGCCGGGGGCTGGCTCTCTGAAGTGCTGAGTGGAGCATCCGTGCCACTGTGTGGTGCAGGAACCTGTACTGCTCCTGTGGGAGGGAGGGGTCCTCAAGAAGGGAGGACACGGGCAGGAAGGCCAGAGGCCGTGTCCGCGGGAGGGGGAGACCAAGGCCACACCTCTGTCTGCACGAGCGAAGGCCGCTGCTTCCGCATCTCGAGGACCAGGTCGTAGAGGCTGAAGTTGGCTGGGATCGTCTAGGGAGAGAGGCCGGTGTGTGTGTGCACAGGGCCACGGGCCGCGGGGCGCACCGCGCAGCAGCACAGGGGCCCTGAGCATACCTGGGTCAGGAGCAGCTGCCTCATGTAATGGATCGTGCACAAGACCCCCGTGCGCCCGCAGCCAGCGCTGACAAGGGATAGTCAGAACGGGGTCAGTCAAGGCCTGCTCGCAACCCCAGGAAGTGGGGTCTGGGGGGCTGGGCTGAGGGACCTCTCGGCTTGCAGGATCCCCAGATTATAACTTGAAAGTAGAAATTTTTAATCACATATTGATCGAGCGCCCGCTATGCGCTTCCTCGGGGGGGGGGGGGGGGGGGG
>PVKN010000701.1:0-11238 GCA_004027915.1 Capromys pilorides | reverse complement strand
GGGCTCGGTCCTTGGAGGTGCCGGGCTTCCTCGATCATTGTGAGCACGGTGTCGGGATTGCTGGGGACGCCACGGTCTGGCCAGGACGTGTACTGCAGCTGGTGCACAGAACGGAATTCCTGAGACAGGGCCCAAGGAGAGGAGAAGGCCGTTTACGGGGTGCCGACGCACGTAAGGCCCTAGCTACGCATCTTCCTCAGGTCAATAGAAATGGCTGGGAGAGCAGCTGCAAGTCGAGCGCGGCCCTGGCCGTTGGAGGCCTTGGACTTTATGCCCACACCACAAAGAGAACGGTCCATTGGAGAATCACCGCGGACTCGGGCACTGCGGTGGACGTTCATCTGACCCAGTAGGAAGAGCTCCGACCCTGCCAGAAATCCTTCCCCCGCCCTCCAGTACCTTCTGGAACGCAACTGCCAGCGTCCTGAGGATGATGTCTGCGTTCAGGGCTCTTTCTTTCATCTGAGTTTGTGGGGAAGTGGGAAGAGGAAGAACAAGACAGAGAATGCATTTGTCAGAAGACACGCCAATAGGAAGAAAAGCGCTCTTGGGGCCAGTGAGAGAGCTCAGCAGCCCAGAGAGCCTGCTTAGGCAGGTGCAGGCAGGCGCAGGCAGGCGCAGGCAAGCGCGGGGACCATGGTTCAATCTCTGGCACCATAAGCTGCTCCAGTCCCGCCCTTAAGGTGGGCTGAGCCGGCCACTAAATGAATGAATGGATGAATGAATGAATGAATGAATAAATAAATAAAAGAAAGAAAAGCATTATTTATTCAAAAATACAAATAAACACAAAACTCATTTAGCCCAAATGTCCTCCAAGGCTTTCAGGAAGCAAACATTTGAGGGAGGAGAAAGGTATATTACGTAGGCCCATATAAGCCCACTTTCTGTGAAAAGAGAGAACTTTTAAAACAAGTTTCATCACGTTTATTATTTTTTTAAATTTTTTTCTTTTTTTGCGGACCAGAGATTGAACTCGGGCGCCTGCACTTGCCAGGCAGGCGCTTATGCCGCTGTGCTGTATCCCTGGCCCTCCTTATGTCTGTTAGTGCTAACTGCGTGGGAGAGGAGACGTTTCCCCACAGTCTTCCGAAATGCGCAGTCATAAGGGCTTCAGGACGCAAACAGACGCCTGAACATTTTAGAGAGAACTGTGAAGGAAGCCAGAATACAAGTGCTGAGGGCTAGAGGTGGAGGTCGGTGGTAGAGCAGCTGCACAGAGACGACAAGGCCCTGGGTTCCACTGCAGACACCAGAAAAGCAGACAGACAGACAGACAGCATGCCAAGGCGTTGCGTACACTGAGTTCTATTTTTGGGTTAACATCAGTGCATTCTCTTGAGTTTGCCACTGTGGGAAAGGATTCCTCCCTCTTGGTCCAGTCTAAAGACATCTCTTAAGCCTCCCATAACATCTGGGTCCCGTTAGAACCCTGTCACCGCCTCCACCACAGCTCACCAGCGTGATGCAGAAAGGCCCGATCTGTAGTGGCTCTTGTTCCCGGGGCCAGTAACGTTCACACTTTTTCTGCAAAAGGTAAGAAAAGAGGAGAAGAGAGTAAGGAAGACGAGAAAGCTTCTGAGCTCCAGCCCTTACGACACCCAGGCGCCGCTGGGGGAGGGAAGGGCCGCTGTGGGTGCGCCGGAGCCTGCCACGCTGTATCTCACTAAACACACGCAGCCTCTACAGAGGCAAACAGGATCACATCCTTCTGCATCACAGCCTAGAACATCCACTTCGAGCGGCAAAAAGTGGGACAAAGCGCGTGAGCCACCGTTTTCCACCACAGGCTGTCCATGTCAAAGGCCACCGGCAGGGCTCATCATGCTGGAGGGCAGAGAACCCCAGTGATCCCTAGACTGAAGAGCCAGAGATGGCAGCGCAGGCAGACCAGCGCAGCTAGAAGTCAGAGGGCAGAATCCTGGGAGGAAAGCTATATTAACAAGCAGGAAAAAAAAAAAAAAAGAAAGAAAGAAAAGAAAATCCAGGCTTTGGCTGAATAATTATGAGTCCACACAGACAGCGAGAAAAGAGTAAGCTCTTAAGACGGCGCAATGGTAACTAAGAGTCTGTAGGATGAGATTCCCTAGAGCTCACAACGGGACAGAAAGAATTTGTATTCCCTCCAGTTAAAGTGTCGGGGCCTTCTGGACTCTGAGGCACATTTAGTAGCTACTTCAGGAATCAAACAGAAGCACAGCTAAATTAACTCTAGCGCAAGGACTTCTCCAGACGCGCCCTAAAGCTTACAAACACACTTTGTTGGCAGCGCATGCTGTGGGGCCCATCTCGAAGCCTCTGGCTTTGGTCCACAGCACCCAGGGAACAAGGACAACAAACAAACAACCCCCCCCCCATAATCAAATATCAAAAAGAAACAAGTATAACTTATTTATGGAGGGTGTACTATTGGGCATTAAACCCAGGGCCTACTCTATCACTGAGCTACAAGCTCGACCATGAAACACTCCTTTAGAGAAGACAACAGTGCCTGCGGCAAGTGCAAGGCCCTGAGTTCAATTCACAATAGCGAGAAACAAAACAAAACACACACACACACACAGAAAGGAGGAGGAGGAAGAGGAAGAAGAAACAACAGAATCCAACATTAACCTGCGTGAAATTTAGAATATCAAGTATTCAATAAATACCACACACACAAAGAAGTAGGAACACATACTCATCACCAGGAAAAAAGGCTCAGCAATGACAGAGATGAATAAAGAAACAAGGTCTTAAAATAGGCATTATAAATATATTCAGTGGCAGGGGAGATGGCTCAGCAGTCTAAAGCACCTGCTTAGGCAAGCTTAGGTAACTGCAGGGACCACAGTTTGATCCCTGGCGCCACATGCTGCGCCAGCCCCCCCCCCCCCCCACACACACAGGGCAGGCTGAGCGCGCCATTATATATATAAAATAAATAAGTAAGTAAGTAAATAAGTAAGTTTAAAGAAGAAAAAGAAAACATGAACATCACGAGGAATGAAATAAAAGATACAAAAAAGGCCACAGCAAAACTTCTGAAAAGGAGAGAGAAAATATTTGAAATGAAAAGTTACTACAAGCAGATTAGATGCCTGAAGAAAAAGCAGCAAAAGTATAGCAATAGAAAGTATTCAAAATGAAAGGGCTGGCCTGGTGACTTAGCATGTTATGCGTGCTGGCCCTGCCCCCGGGGTGCGTTGAGATAGTGACTGAGACTGGGTTGGTGGCGCGTGCCTGTAATCCCAGCACTTGGGAGGCTGAAAACAGGAGGATCACTATGAGTCCGATATGTGTCGTGAGACCCTGTAGACCCTGTACTAAATGCATAAAAAAAGAAAACAAATATTCTTCTGATGTATAGTTGAAATAATTTTATATATAGAAAACTTTGAAGACTGCAACACACTATTAAAGCTGCACAGCTGCAGATAGAAGGCCAGCGTGGAAAACTATTCTCTGTGCATAGTGTAACTAATTTATAATAAACTCAAACAAAACTTAACAATAACATTAAAAACATACAGCACATGGATATAACTGTAATAAGCACACATGTCTATAGACTGAGCACTACCAAGCATTGCCTGTGGAGGCTGGAGGCTGGGTCAATGGAAGGGCATTTGTGCTGGTGGATCAGGAGACAGTGCTGTCGAGGGGGGCAGCAGCATCTTCCAAACTATCGTACAAATGCAAGCACCAGTGGAATAAAACTGACAATTCAGAAGTAAACTTTTGTACTTACTGTCTACTAATTTTCTGCAAAAGTGTCAAAGCCATTCAATAGCAAATCCATGTGTTATGGTTTATGTCTAGTTGTCCCCCCAAAGCCTCATGCAATCATGGGGTGGAGACTTCTAGAGTTTGAGACTTGACTCATGATCCACTAAAATATGTGTTTTAGCACTGATGGGACTATGGGTCTGAGTACTTTGGGATTATGGGTGTGGCCTAAAGTGGATAGGCTGAGGCATAGAGCCTGAACATAACATAAAGAGAGACAGAGACAGACTCTTTCTGTTGCTCTCTGCTCCCCTGGTTCGTCGGTTGCCCCTGTCACCATATTGTTGCTGTTCCATTGCCATGAACTGGATGCTCTCTGCCCTGTTCCACTCAGCCTTGGGCCAGCCGAATATGGACTGAAACCTCCAGCAACTGTGAGCTAAATAAACCTTTCCTTCCTTCATTTTGGGTGTTGGGTATTTGTCCTAGCAATGAGTAAAAAGTAATTAAGATAGCATGGTTTACAATAGATGCCACTGTGTTCCAGGAAGACAGCAGAGCAAACAGCAGAGACACAGCCTTTCTGAGAGCTGGTGTTCAGATGCAGGATGATGTCAAAGGGAAGAGGGGAAGGAGGAAGGAAAGAGATCCAGGGGTGCAGCAAGGATCTGAGGTGACAGCTGAAGCCCACAGGAGAGTGAAGAAGGAGGTCTCAGACTGCGATTCACCCTGAGCCCTGACTAGTACCACAGAGGAGTAGTTTGAACCCTCAGATGCAGGGAGACGCTTGGGACCCCCAGAGGTGTGCGTGGAGAAACACACCAGCAGGATAGAACAGTGAGCGCTATGCACGCAGGGATGGCGGGTCACGAGGGTTCAGAGGCTCCAGGAGAGGACGCCATCTCAGACAGAGGCGCCTGAGTCAGGAACCCAGAGCAGCTGCGGGCTGGCTCCCATGTCAGCGTCCAAGACCACAAGAAGTCAAGGAGCTGAGTTCCAGCTGCCAGGAGGTGCCCAGAGGGTGGGAGGCGGAAAGAACTGCATTCCCGCCTCCCTGCCAGGACGCGCCTGAACTTCAGTAGAACTAAAGGCATGGCACTGCTGGATGATCCACTGCCGGCCTGGAATCTGCCCATGGCTGGCTGGGATTAATCACCAGGAATCTGCACTTCAACCACTCTGTCTCCTGGTAACAACTGAGTCATGCCCTGAAGTGGCCACTTTTTTTCCTTTTTTTTTTTGTTGACTGGGTTTTTATGTGAGTGAGAACAGTTTCTGTTTCTGTTTCTTTAAAATTTTGTGCAGGGTTTCACCATGCAGCTCTGACACACAGGGATCCTCCTGTCTCAGCCTCCCCAGTACTGGGATTACAGGCATGCGCTACCACACCTAGACTCGGTCACAGGCTCAGCACACCCAGGGGTGGCCTGGCGCGACGTGTGCTGCCAGGGATTGAACCCAGGCCCCTGTGCTCACCTAAGCTGGTGCTTAGTTGAGCTACCTTGCTGGCCTTCTAGTTGGTTTTTGTGTTGTTCTTCTGTTCCTGTTTGCACTTTCTCCGTCTCATTCCCACTTGTCCTCTTCAATAATTTCCTAGCATTTGCATAATCTTCCTTAACTTTCCAGCCCTGCCTCTTACCACTTCCCCTTCATCTGCCTCTCTAATTTTCCCACGTAGCCCCCTTTTAAGTTCCTCTCCCCTGAGGGTAAAATCATTGAGGGTACACTTGCTGTACCCGACCTTACGATGTGTTATACAGCCACAAATCTAGTTCATGTGGCTTAAGGTGGCAATCAGCAATTGGCATGGGTTCTCCTTATCTCACCTGTGTCTGATGCCATTGTAGTTGCTGATGCTGCTATTGTAGCCAATTGTCAGAACTGTTCCAATCAGATGTTTTTCTCTATATGCCAGGACCACGACTGCCTCAGAGTCATACCACAGGCCAGCACCAAGGAAAAAATTAAAAATTTTTGAAATACAAAAAGTCAAAACAATGGAGCAAAACACAATCTCAGAAATCCAGTTCCAGACTCAGTCCAGGAGACATCACCATGGAAAAGATTGGAAGTCACACACCTGAAATTTCTGAAACAATACAAACCGAAGCAAAAAACCCTCAATTTCATCAGGCTATATAGCAAATCAGATCAGAAATAGTCTCTTAGGTGAAAAGAAGAAATGATAACCATAATGAAATAATTGCTCCCTAATATCTAAAGAGGACATAAATAAAAAAGCATACTAAAATGATTGAAACTTTATTTTTTTATTTTATTTTTTTTTTTTTTAAATTTTATTTATTTATTTGCTTTCTTGTTGTGTTTGTTTGTTTCTCTATTTATTCATTTTGTGGCTGGCTCAGCCTGCCCTGGTGGTGGCGCTGGCGCAGCATGTGGTGCCGGGGATCGAACCGCAGTCCCTGCAGTTGCCTGAGCCTTCCTACGCAGGCGCTTTAGACCACTGAACCATCTCGCCGGCCCCTGAAACTTTATTTTTATTTTTTTAAATTTATTTTATTTTATTTTTTAACTTTATTTATGTTTATCCAGCCCAGCCTGCCCTGGGGGTGGGGCTGGCACAGCATATGGTGCCGGGGATCGAACCGCGGCCCTGCAGTTGCCTAAGTTTGCCTAAGCAGGCACTTTAGACCACTGAGCCATCTCGCCGGCCCCAAATGATTGAAACTTTAAATGAACAATATAGGAAAGAATTTGAATGCATGAAACAGGTTCAAACAGGTATCCACGAAATTTAAAATTCCACTGAAAGCTGGCAAAACCATTTGAATGAAATCGTAGACTGTCAGATAGCATTGCAGCTAATGAATGCAAAAGTAAAGAGCCTTAAAAATTACAAGGAACCAGGAAATAACAATTTAGCAAGCTACAAGATGATGCAAAGAAAAACAATATAAAATTGATGGGTGTCAACTAGAAAGAAGTCAACACAAATGACAAAAAGAGCATTTACAGAAGTAATAGCAGGAAATTCCCAAGCACAGAAAAGAATCTGACAGCTAATGGAGGTATATAGAACTCCAATTAGTCATAAACAAATTAATCTACACCCAGATACACAATAATCAAGGTCCCAGAAATTCAGCACAAGACAGATGATTGGAAGCTGTTAGATAAGAGACAGATCCTCCAGGAAGGAGAGCACATGAGAATCACGGCAGACTTCTCAACACAAGTTACCAAGTCAAGAAGAGCTTGGAGTGAAGCATCTGAGGTCCTGAAAAAGAAAACTGCAGCATAGATTGATGTTACCTACACAACTATCTTTCACAATTAATACTTAAATAAGACAGCAGCACAACAAAGAACAACAGAGGAAATTCATGAGCACCAAAACAACCCTACAAAGAGTCCTGAAGATATTCTAGAAAGTGATAAAAATGACCATAATTCCAAGGACAACAATAGAAAGGAACCAAAATCTTAGCAAGCAGTTAAACAGAGGAGGAAAGTATGTAACCGACACCAGGAAAATAACTTGACAAAGATAAGCCAATACAAATTGCTAATAAGTATTAGTATAAACCACTTCAATCCACTAACCAAAGGAAACAGACTGGCAGAATGGATCAAGAAACAAGATCCAACAATATGCTGTGTTGAAGGAAACTATTAAGTTGAGAGTAAACTCAGCCTACAAGTCAGGCTGGAAGCACACGTTATGTGACAGGAACAAAGACAAAGCTGGGGAAGCTGTTCTGCTTTACGGACAATGTAACCTTCAAATCAAGAACCGTTAAAAGAGAGAAAGAAGGCCACTACATACTTGTTAGGGGAAACCTGTGAGAGGATCAGATAGCAAGCATAAATATGTATGCACCCAATGTAGGAGCACCCAACTATAGAAGACAAATTTTAACAGACATAAAAGATCAAATTAGCCATAGCACAATTGTACTGCGGGACTTTAATACCCCATTGTCACAAAGAGATAAATCAAACAAACAAAATCATCAAAGAAATAAAAAATGGAACCCAATCAGTGAACAAATGGCCTTAGTACACCTTTACAGAGTGTTCAGCCCAACATGAGAACACATATTCTCAGCTGTACATGGGATGTTCTCTAAAATAGACCCCATACTAGCCCAAAGCATATGTCTTGGTAAATTCAAAGGAACTGAAATTACCTGAAGCGTACAATAAAATTGGAAGTGGTTGACAAAAGAAATTGAAAAACTCCATAAAAACATGGAAATTAAATAACATCATTCCAGCAACCTATGGGTCTCAGATGAAATAGAAGACATTAAACAATATCTACAACGAAACAAAAATGCAGATACAACTTAATAGAACCTATGGGACACAATGAAAGCAGTCCTAAGACAGAAATTTAAAACAGTGAATCTCACATGAGAAAATTAGAATGGGCACAAATAAACAATCTAATGGTACACCTCAAGCTTCTAGAAAAAGAAGCACAATTCAAGCCCAAAGGCCAAAGAAGGGAGGAATGATAATGATTAGAGCAGAAATTAATGTAATTGGGACTAAGAAAACCATACAAAGAATTAATGGATTGAAGAATTAGTTCCTTGAAAGAATGAAACAAAACAAAACAAAAAAACCAAACTGATAACTTCCTGGCCAACCTCATCAAAAAAGGAAAGAAAAACCCCTCAAATTTATATAATGAGGAATAGAATCACTGCACATCCTGTGGAAATTCAGATGATTATCAATACCTATGTCAAATACCTTACCTTGCATAGCATGGAAAATACAGAAAAAATGGACACATTCCTACAAACATATGAATTACCAAAGCTGAATCAACAAGATATAAAAATTCTGATTAATCCAATGTCAGATGATGAAATAGAAATCTTAATTAAAAACTTACCAACAAAGAAAAGACCACCTCTTGAAGGATTCACAGCTGAATTCTACAAGCAATTTAGAGAAGATTTATTGCCCATACTGAACTCTATTATGAAACTGAAAGGGAAGCAATTTCCCCTAACTCATTACCAGAGGCAAGTATTGTCCTGATACCAAAACCAGAGAAAGATTCAACCAAAATGGAGAACTATAAGCCAATCTCCTCAATGAACACAGCTGCAAAACATTAATAAAATACTAGCAAACAGAATGCAGTAAATCAAAATAATACATCATAACCAAGCAGGATTCATCCAAAAAAGGCAGGGATGGCTCAACATATACAAATCAATTAATGTGATACACCATATCAATACAGCCAAAGGCAAAACACACATGGTCATCTCAACACATACAGAAAAAGCTTTTGATAAAGTCCAACACTCATTCATATTAACTCTACAAAAAATCAGAATAGATGGACTTTATGTCAAATAGATAAAAACCATGTATGACAAACATTAGCCACCATCATATTAAATGGGAAAAGTCTGAAAACTTTCACACTAAAATCAGAAACAAGGTAAGGATGTTCAGTATCACCACTTCTAGGGAATATAGTTCTGGAAACATTAGCCAGAACAATTAGACAAGAGAGAAAGACAAAAGACAAAAGAATAAGGATTGAAAATGAAGAAGTGAAATTATCATTATTTGAATTATCATTATTTGAATTATCACTATTTGCAGATGACATGATACTCTACATAGACGATCCCCCAAAACTCCACCCAAGGACTTCTAGATTTAGTAAACAAATTCGGTAGTGTAGGTAGATACAAAGCCAATACTCAAAAATCAATAGCATTGCTGTCTACAAACAATTTTACTGAGAGAGAAATTAGGAAAAGCACACTCTTCACAATACTATCCAAGAAAATAAAACACTTAGGAATCAATCTAACTAAACCAGTGAAAGATCTATATATTGAAAATTACATTACTCTGAAAAAGGAGATCAAAGAGGATAACACAAAATGGAAGAGCATCTCTTGCTCATCGGTAGGAAGAATCAGCATTGTGAAAATGGGCCATACTTCAAAAACTGTTATACAGATTTAATGAAATCCCAACGAAAACTATCACTAGCATACCTGACAGAACTAGTGAAAACATACCTAAAATTCATCTGGAAACAGACCTAGAATAGCAAATGTAATTCTGGGACACAAAGGCAAGGAAGGAGGCACCACAATCCCTGACTTGAAATTATATTACAAAGCTACCATAATAAAAATCAGCTAAGGTACTAACCAAAAAAACAGAGCTAAGGATTAGTAGAACAGATTAGATGATACAGACACAACTACAAACACACTTAGCCACCTTATCTTTCCCAAAGGGGCCAAACATGCTCAGTGTAAAAATGATAGCCTGTCCAATAAGTGGTGCTGGAAGCCAGACATGGTGGCATATACCTGTAATCCCAGCATTCAGGAAGCTGAGGCAGGAGGATCATTGTAAGTTTAAGGCCTGCCTGGGCTACAAAGTGAGCTCAAGGCCCACCTGAACTACATAGTAAGATCCTGTCTCTAAAAGAAAAAATATATTTATGGAAAAACTGGAATTTTTTTTTTTTTTTTTGGTGATACCAGGGATTGAACTCAGGACCTTGCACTCACCAGGCAAGCACTTATTCCACTGAGCTATCTTCCCAACCCTGGAAAAACTAGCTTTTCACATGCTGAAGACTAAAATTAAACCCATGTCTATCACCATGCATTAAACTAAAGTAAAATAGATGAAATACCTAAATATTAAAACATAAACACTAAACCCACTGGAAAAAGTAGGCAGAGAATGCACGAACAAAATCTAAATTCTATGAGAACTGTTTCAAAGAATCATACTGTGATTTTATCTTATTGGGTTTTTGCATATCAAAATAACTCACCAACAGAGTGAAAAAAGAACAATCCACAGAACAGGAAAATTTTCACCAACTGTTTCTCATACTTCTATACAGAATAAACAGTTTTTAAAAATCAGGCCCCCCAAATTAAAAAAAAACCCAATCCAAAAATAAGCATTTGAAATAAATATTCCTTTCCTCAAATGAAGAAACACACATGGCAAATATATGAAAAAAAATGTTCAATATCATTGGTCATTCAAGAAATGCATTAAAACAATATTTAAATTCCTTCTCACTCCATAATGAATGCTATCATCAAGAAATCAATAACATAGGGCCAGCTAAATTGCTCAGCAGATTAAAGCATTTGCAAGCAGATTCAATGGCCAGGGTTTGATCCCCAGTGTACCATGCCTGCCCTGATCCTGGGGCATGCTGAGATAGCAGTTGAGACTAGGCATGGTGGCATGAGCCAGTAATTCCTGCTTTGGGAGGCTGTAAACAGGTAGATCACTATGAGTCCAATCTAGTAGTGAGACCCTGAACACCCTGTAGACCCTTCCCTAAAATATCAAAAAAAAAAAAAAAAAAAAAAAAAAAAAAAAAAAAAAAAAAAAAAAAAAAAAAAAAAAAAAAAAAAAAAAAAAAAAAAAAAAAAAAAAAAAAAAAAAAAAAAAAAAAAAAAAAAAAAAAAAAAAAAAAAAAAAAAAAAAAAAAAAAAAAAAAAAAAAAAAAAAAAAAAAAAAAAAAAAAAAAAAAAAAAAAAAAAA